>CM062249.1:26765201-26978589 GCA_031216285.1 Syzygium syzygioides | reverse complement strand
TCTAAGAAATGTTCTTTCAAATAGTGATCAAAGAGAAGTTATTACTTTGGTGATATCAAACTCCATGGAGACAAATACAGTCAATTGCTTAGGAGATAGTGAGTTCGAAACTCGAAGAAGTTGATCTTTTTCTAAGTATTATGATTGGAAGTATTTTTGCCATTGATTTAATATTCTGATTTTATGAATCTCCAATTGGAGGGAGAGATATTCTTAGGTTATGTTGTAATTAAGATGATACAAATCTTGATATATTCATTAATGGTTTTTGAAAGTTCATATCATGCTGGATATGAAAGATGCAATACATTGGAGGTTAGGTAGATTGTAGGTTGGAGCGCAAGCGAATATGCCGGCAGATGTTCTCAATCGGAAATCTTCAATGATGCTGGCAAATATGATTAATCGGGAATGGAATTTACTTAAGAAAAATTGAAATTCGGAGTCTAAGCTAGATATGAATGAGCTGACGAGTATGATGGCTGCACTTAGGATTGAACCAGAGATTGTGTAAAGGATTAAAATAATGTAGCAATCAAATCTTGAGATTATAAAGGTTTGCAAAGGAGTAGTAGTAGAAAGTAGAAAGATCGGGATTTTCAAGTATCGTAGGATGAAATGGTAAGGCTTCATGGACGTCTCCGCGTGCCCAAAGGGGAAAGACTTATGAATGAGATTTTGTCAGAAATGCATAGGAGAAGATATAGTATCTACCTTGGGAGTACGAAAGTGTATCGTAACCTTCAGCAATATTATTGATGAAGTTGAATGAAGGTTGATATCGCTAAGCATGTCTCGAAGTGCCTAGTATGTCAGCAAGTGAAATTGAATGCCATAAGTCAGCAGATATGACAAAGCCTTTGGAAATTCCCAAATGGAGATGGGAGCTTGTTATTATGGATTTTGTACAAGGATTGTCAAGAACGTCCAGTAATCACGATTCTGTTTGGGTGATAGTGGATCAATTGCCTAAATTTGCACATTTTCTAATTGCGCGAGTGGACTATACATTTGAAAAGTATAAAGACTTATATGTTAAATAAATAGTGCAATTGCAAGGAGTGCCTGTGACCATTACATTGGATCGAGACCCAAGTTTCACCTCAAATTTTTGGAAGAGTCTCCAAGTTGCTCTAGGAACAAAACTTTAGTATAGTATTACACTCCACCCACAAACGAATGAATAGTCAGAACTGGTGATTCAAGTGTTAGAGGACGTGTTGCGGGCATATATGGTTGATTTTCAAGGGTAATTGGGATGAGAAGTTATACCTAGTGGAATTTGTTTACAACAACTATTTTCAGAAAAGTATTAATATAACCCCATTTGAGGCTCTATATAGAAGCGCTTATGGAACATCTGTCTATTGGTGCTAGGTAGGAAAAAGGAAGTTGACAGGACCGAAGTTGAAACAAGTTATAACTTATGTAGTGAGGGTGATACGCGATAAGCTAAGGACAACCCAAAGTCATCAGAAAAATTATACCAATAGGCGACGTAGACCGTTGGGGTTTCAAGCAGGAGATCATATGTTCCTCAAGGTATCACTAATGCAAAGAAAGTCCCACTTTGGCAAGAAAGGCAAGCTGAGCCCAATATATGTGGGACCGCTCGAGATCTTGGAGCAAATTGGATTATTGGCATATTGTCTAGCCTTGCAACCAAAGTTGTCTTAAGTACACGATGTATTCCACGTGTCTATGCTAAAGAAATATGAGTCGGATCCGACCCACGTTTTAAATTATGAAGAGATAGATGTGGACGACATGGTGTCTTACATGGAAAGACCAGTGAGAATTGAGGATCGGAAGGAGTAGGTACTACGAAACAAGACTATTCCTCTAGTCAAGGTTGTGTGGCAACATCAGGAAACCGAGGGAGTCACGTGGGAAAGTGAAGAGATAATGAGGCGTCAATACCCTTTTCTTTTTGAGGAATTAGATGAAAATTCAAATTTCAAGGACGAAATTTTTGTAAGGGGGGAAGAATTGTGATATCCTGAAAATTCGACCAAATTTGGTAATTTATGAAATGGTGATTTTATCAACGCTCTATTAGTTAATTCTCGCTTTGGCCTGATCACCCAGGGAATGCTAATCAAAGGGGAAAGGCTATTGAAGGATTTCTAGCAACCGCCCATTAGTTCGAGATAAACTATAGTTGCAATTGATTGATTTCAACCATGAATTATGATCTGATTTTGCATGTCGAGTGCTCAAGGATATCACACTTGAATTATAGGACGTTGCCTCATAACTTTTACGAATTGGCCATCGAAAATTATTTGATAACTTGCCCTTCTAGAAACCTCTTTGTTAGATTAAATCTTAGCCGTTGAAGGGAACTTGGACTTTGGAGGCATCGCCATCATGACATGCATTAATGGCCATAAGACTTTAGGGGCATCTCATCATGTTATTTTGTCCATTATCCATTAATGCAAAGATTTCCAAGATCAAGTTATTAATGGCATTTCATGATGATATTTTGGCTCTTATTCATTAATGCAAAGATTTTCAAGATCATTTCATCATGACTTTTGACTTATACTCATTAATAGCTAAGATTTTAAGAAGATTTGGTAATGATGGCCAAATCTAGCTATTAATGAAGGAAGATTTGGCAACGATGATAAAATCTAGGAAGATTTGGTAATGATGCTATTTTATCTCTTATTTGCTTTGGCTAGTATAAATAGAGAGAGGGAGAGAGAGAGAGAGAGAGAGAGAGAGAGAGAGAGAGAGAGAGAGAGAGTTTTCTCATGCTTTCCTCTCCTCATCCTTACGCCACCACCCTTGAGCCCCGTAGATCGCCGTGTGCTGTTCATCGCCGCTTGCCGTGTTAAGCCGAGGTCACCATGGACAACTCGTTTCGTTGCCGTCGTCCTCGCGTTGTCGTCGTTTTTAAACGAGTAAGTTAACATCTAATCCCTTGTTTAGGATGTTTAACTTGCATTTGGTAGTTTAGCCAGTTAATGTTTTAGTGTGTTTGAACTTCTAGAATGAGCGTTGGCGAGTCTTGATTGTTAGACTAAGTTGAAATAGATGTTGGATGTTGATTTGAACTCTTGGTGTGGTATTTTCATGGCTGAGAAGTGATGGATCTCAAAGTTGAAGGCGTTTTTTGGAGTTTTAATTTTGATTTTAGAACTGATTCTACTGTACGTCCCTGGGTTTCCATTTTTATAAAGCATTTTGTGGTTAGAATCTTGAAAAGTGTTCTTCATAAAAGTTGTTCACAAGATCTCGATCTCTAACATACTTAAATTTTAGATTTTTCTGAGCTCAAATGGATTACACGAAGGTCCAATTTCTTACCAAAGCAGAACTGTTTTATACTGTGGATTCCGTGACCTTCGTGCCTTCTCAGATTTTTATAAAAGTTTCTAGTTCGATTTCGACCATACTTCCTTCACAATATTTGTAAACGAAATCCATGTCTACAACGTATAAAAATTTCAAAGTGTTTTGAAAGGATTTGATTTGTAAAAAGAGTATTTCTTATGGTTTAGTTCCCTTGTTCCGGCGGACCAGTTCTGGGTTGTTTTCGAGCGATCAAAAGTGATCTTTGTATAAGGATTTTGGGATTGTATTCTTCATGGAAAATATTTGTGAAGGTCTTGTTTATAACATATTCGAATTTTATAATTTTTGGAAACCATTTGCTATGCCTTTGAGATTGATTTCCCAAATCATGCAAATCCGTCCAGTTTTACTAGATTTCCATGATCTGCTGGTTCTTATTTGAAAGCATTGGTTTTTGATTTCTAACTTACTGGAAACAGTAACCACACTTATCTAGCCTTTTAATGATGTTTATTTGGCATTGATCTGATGTCAAATGCTTTTGTAAATTCATGTTTTAAAATGAGGTTCACAAAGTCGATTGATCGTTTGCATGTGTGACCACTTGTTATTGTTGTGTGGCATGAATGTGAGCACGATTCATGTATGCATTGGCTAAATGAAAAGATAAAAATTGGGCTGAATGCTTGTGTGCTCGTGTGGTCACACGTTGGAGCCGTCTCGCTGTGTATCGCTTGACGATGCCCGATTTATCGAGGTCTGCTGCGTATCGCGCTCAGTTTATCGGATGCCTGGAGATTATCTGGATTGCCGATACTCCGGATGCCGGATGCCAGTCCGAGGGTGGATCCGATGCTCCTTACGGGATACCATCTTACTGTGTATCGTTTGATGCTGCCGTATTGGAATGCCGTCATCCTGTGTATCGTTTGACGTTGCCGTGCCCGATGGGGCGGGACGATGCCCGATTATGTCGGAAGACTGCCATCTCGCTGTGTATCTCTTGATATCTAGTGGCCAAGATGGATCGTAATAAATGGAATACGTGTGATGCATAGTGCTTGATTATGGGGTAGAAACTGCTAAGCATGGTATAGGACGTGCCCAAGTGGATTCTGCCTTATAATCGAGACACGCGCGACTGTGATGCATTAATGTATGAGAAATCTCATTACACGTTCTAGGTATGTGATATGTTTGATGCATCGTTGTGACATATGACTATCTATGTTATGCATAATATGTGTGCCAGGGTAAGGTAAGGATGCCTGTGGTTGGTTAATGATTTGTGCATAGTTGCGTGATTAGGGACCCTCGAGGTGAGTAGACCTTCTAAACGGGGCTTAGGCGTTAACTTATTGAGATTTTTATCTCATTTGTGGTTGTTAAACATTTTTCAGGCCCTTAGCATGTTGATGCACCCAGTATTGTTCGGGGTGCTTGGAAGGTGACTTTTGGTGAAGTAGATTGACCCCAAGTTGATATCTTTTTATAGACTTTTATGGATATGCCCGAAAAGGGCTTGTAAAAATGTTCCCAGGGGTTAATCAAGTAAATGTTAGAATGGTGTTTTGATTTCAATGTTGTAAACCGTTTTCCTATCTATCCTTGTTTATTGTTATTGTCTAGGTGAATTTTTGTTTAGCTTCTGCATGCGTAATCAAAAGATAAAATGTTGGGTTGGCGACGCGTCCTGGGACGTCGTATCATAATGACCATTGCAGGATGTTGTGCCCTCATAAGGTTCAGGGCTTGACATGGCGACTTGTGGTGGGTGGTCGCCTACGGCGGAGGACAGCGACCGGTGGTGGGTGATCGCCGGCGTCAGGTGGTTGGTGGGGGGAGGCGACCAGCGTTGGGTGGCAGCCGGCATTGGGCAATGGAGCACGGCGGCCAGTGGTAAAGGACGGCGGCTGGTGGCGAGTGGTGACAAGCGTTGAGTGATGGAGGACAGTGGTCGACGACAAGAGGCGGCCAACAGGCGGGAGGCGGCTGGCGGGCCGGAGGCTACCGGCAGGTGTTGATCGACGAGTGATAGTAGAAGGCGGGTGGCGGCGGAAGGCAAGCGATAGGTGGCAGCGAAGGACGGCGAGAGGTAGCGATGGGCGGGTTGTGGCTGATGGATTGTTTCTTGTTTTTGGATGATTCTAGAAAAAATCGTTTCTTGTTTTTGTTCCAGAAATGAAGAAATAGATTTCTTTTGCTTCTTGTTTCTGTCCCAAATCTATTCCAGGATAAATTTTTTGTTCCAGAAACAAAAGGTAGATTTTTTTTACTAAACAGATTTCTATTATTTTTTTATTCCGGGAAACAAAAGAACAGAGAAACAAAGAAATAGAAACGTTACTAAACAGACCCTAAGGTATCCTTCTTAGAGACCCAAATGGGGTCAAATCCCTGACTGCCTTAAGGAGACAAAGATATCAGTAGCAATTAGGGTCCTTTGGTGATAAAGGTAAACACCACGTAGATCTCGGCCTATTATCTCCGGGCTGGCAAATATAGTTTCCTCCTTCGCCTAGGGTGTCAAGGAGGAGTTTTCAGGCTCCCGTTGTGCTGGCCCATGCTTCGTACAATGCTAAGTTAACCGGCTTGCTAGCACAACGCCCCTGGTTAACTTGGCACTGTTTATTTTATTAGTAACCTATGACCTAGATCACGAGATTCAATCACTCTAAAGTTGTTTGTCAATTTGTGAATGATTGACTCCACTAGGACCATAATGATCAACATTATTCCCTACATTTGTTGGCCATTTGGCTTTTTAAACGGTCAAATTTATCAAAAATTTAAGGGATAAATATATCGAAAGTCTTAAAACTTATTACGAAAGTGCAATTGAATTCTAAAACTTTAAAAAAATATAACTAAGTTTTAAAACTTGTCACAAAAGTGTAATTGAATCTTAAAATTTTCAAAAAGTGCAAACAAATCCTAAAACTTGTTAAATTAGTCCAATTAAATTCTTTCATTGATTGCTCTTTCTTTTTATTTTTATTAGTGAGCTTATAACCTAGATCATGAGAATCCATCACTCTAAAGTTGTTTGTCATTTTGTGAACAGTTGACCTACTCTTGTTGGTCATTTGGCTTATTGAATGGTCAAATTCATCAAACATTTAAGGGATAAGTACATTGAAAGTCTTAAAACTTGTCATGGAAGTGTAATTGAGTCTTAAAACTTTCAAAAAGTGCAATTAAGTCCCGAAATTTATCATGAAAGTCTAATTGAGTCCTTAAACTTAAAAAAAATCAAATAAGTCTTAAAACTTATCAAATTCTTTTATTGATTGTATTTTTTTATTAGTAACCCTATAACCTAGATCACGAGAATCCATCACTCTAAAGTTGTTTGTCACTTTGTGAATAATTGAGTCCGCTAGCACCAGTAGTTATCGCTATAAAAAATTTAACAATAAATACCATATCAAACAAGGAAACTTGTGTCAATCAGCCAATCATTTTTAAAATTCCTATTAGATTTCTTGGTCCATCCATAAGCACCATCATTTTCCAAATTTCTAATATTTTTTTGTTGACCCTGGCATAAAAAAGTCATGCAGCTCTGTCCTCAGGCATAAGAATAAATCAACCGGAAGATCGAACGGTGAACAAACTACCTAAAAACACTATACCAAATCTTAAGCCAATACTTCTTGTTGATTGTTGAACTCCATCATCTAATGGCTTCTTCATTAAAATATGAAAGGATTTATCATGTGTTTTTTTAGTTTCAGAGGTGAGGACGTCCGGAATAACTTCTTTAGTCATCTCTATAGAGCTCTTGACCAAAAAAGAATCTACACTTATGTTGATAGCGAGGAGCTCTAGAAAGGTGACCAAATAGCATCGATGCTTATGAAAGCGATAGAGAAATCGCATATCGCTATCATCATTTTCTCCAGGGATTACGCTTCCTCACAGTGGTGTTTGGAAGAGATGGCGAAAATCATGGACCATAAGGAAGAAAGAAACCTCATGGTCTTTCCGGTGTTTTATAAAGTGGAACCGAGAATAGTGAGAGCGGCCAGAGAGAAGTACAAAGAAGCTATGCTTAAGCATGAGTCCAAGATCGGGAAGGATTCGGAGAAAGTGAAGAGATGGAAGAAAGCTCTTTACGAAGCCGGTAGCTTGTCTGGATGGCACTTGAAAGATGGGTAAGTGGAGTGGAGTCCATATTTTGTGTGAGAAGATAATTTTTACAAGTAACTAACTATAGAGTTTTTTTTAAATAAATACATAAATCTACGCACACATGATTGTAAGTATTCGTATAGATACTTCATCTCAAGATTCCTAAAAACTTAAGTGGCTTGTAGTAATTTCATATAAGAGTTGGTAAATCTTAGACTTCATTAAGAAAATAAAATAAAATTTGGCATGGGAGAAGAAAAGTTGATAAATTAAAGAAACACAAGATCGGCAAGTAACTCAAACGAAAATTGACAATCCAGATTTACAGGGTTCGGTTATAGTGACCTACGTCCACGGGGAGAGCAGTACGGAATTCCACTATAGATCAAGCGATACAACGGATATTACAATCACATTCGAGTCATTCAAACACTCTCAGTGTTTTCCAAGTTCCAATTACACTCAATAACGCACACAATGTTTAGCCCCACAATTTCTCACGAAATTATCTCTTAATCTCGCAAAAGAATTGTATACAAATCTTAACACAAGATTTAATTTGCTAAATCACTCACGCACGAAGAAAACGCCAGGATGTAATTCCACGAAGATTCACGTCAAGCACTCGGTTCGGCGCTTTAGTTCTTCTCTGGACAAGGACCGCACGAAGACCACCCTCTGCACTCTTCAACTTCTACCTCCCAAGGGTGCCCACAGTAGAATATATTATATGTGCCCAAGAATTGACCGAGTCATGGCCTGAATCAAAAGCCACATTGGACTTTCTTGTTCAAGCCGCAGACTCCAACATCAATTAGGAAAGAATATTTGTTTCCTCCAGCACATATTTGGAAAGTAAATTTCCAATATTTCCTTTTTGCTCAATTTCGAACATCCGCAAAATATTAATTCAAAATAGATTTTTGCTTCGGGCTCAAACTCAAGACATATTTTAACAGACCAAACACCTTTGCATGTTGCTAAGTATCCGGTTGGGATAGTTCCCCAAGTGGTTAAGTTGAAATCGATGTTAAACTTTGAATCTAATGATGTTCTCATGGGGGGATTGTGGGGTCAGGGAAGCATAGGAAAGACGACTTTAGCCAAAGCCGTTTATAATGATATTTTCAGACAATTCAGTAATTCATGTTTTTTGGCGAATGTTCGAGAAGTTTCAAAAGATTGCAAGGATTTAGTTACTTTGCAAGAAAATTTACTATTTGAGATATTAGCACTGAAAGAAAGATTAATAGTGTCCTGTGTTGATAGAGGCATTAATCAAATACAATATAGACTTTGTCACAAAAAAGTTCTCCTTATCCTTGATGACACGGATGATTTGCACCAATTAAATGCTTTAGCAAGGGAAGGCAAGTGGTTTGGTAATGGGAGTAGGATTATCGTTACCACAAGAAATAAACATTTGCTAACTAGTCACGGGATAGATCGAGATCATGTGTATGAAGTTAAAGAGTTGAATGACAGTGCAGCTCATGAGCTACTTAGTAAGCATGCTTTTTTGACACACCAAAAATTTAAAATCAGGACAGATCTAGTGAATAGTGTTCTGAATCATGCTAAAGGCCTTCCTTTAGCACTTGAGGTGCTAGGTTCCTTCTTAAGTGGTAGAAGAGAAGATGAATGGGAAAGTGCACTAGATAAAATTTATGTAGCTCCTAAGAAAGACATCAATGATGTGCTCAATATAAGTTATCATGGACTAGAGGCAAATGAGCAAGAGATTTTTCTTCACATTGCCTGCTTCTTTAAGGAGTGGGAAACTGAGTATATAAAGAAAGTTCTCAAAAGTTGCGATCTTAAGGCAATAATAGGATTACAAATTCTCATTGAGAGGTCCTTGATAAGAACTGATGAGTTTGGAAACATGCAAACGCATGACTTGATTCAATTGATGGGTATGGATATTGTGAAGCAAGAAACCGATGATCCCAAAAGACGCAGTAACTATGGTTGTATGATGACGTTGTCGATGTTCCATCAAGCGACACGGTAAGACTTGCTAATACGATCAAAATTCTGCTCCTTATATTTTTACTCTAGTTACTGAACTTGCATAACCTAAATAGTCTTGTATATATAGGGAGATTGTGCTGTAAAAGCCATAGCGTTAGAGCTACCTGAGCTGACAGAAATATTTATTGGTCCTAATGCTTTTACAAAAATGCCGAAGGTTGAGATTGCTCATTTTGTGCAACGTGGATAATTCTTTCCAAGGTCCTATTTGTCTTCCTAATGAGCTAAGATGGTTTGGATGGATTGGATGTGCTCCTCGGATTCCATAATTTTCCTCTGGTCGAAAGAAATTAGTGGGACTTGATATGAGCAATTGCAGTATCACAACAGTACCAAATCAATTCAAGGTGAGCATTTACCTATATTAGCCCTTTTGAATTCAATATATGGAATTTGTATTTTCTTTCGAATATTTTTCAAGGTTGGTTTCACTGTCTTTGAAAAACTTCAACAAAATTTAAATTTTGTTGATTTTCTAGAAGTTTCATTATGTTAGAACATATATTCTCGACTTTCATCTATTATGTATAGTTATAGTTGAAATCCGACAAAGTGTTCACTCATGTGCTCACTACGTGACACTTACATTTTGCTTCTGTGATTGTCACATGGCCTAACACTTGGCATCGTTATGTTATGTGGTCCGCATCCGCACTCGCCATGTGGCACTTTACTATGCTTCTGTGATTGTCATATGGCATGACAGGTGGAATAGTTTTGTTTTATGGCCTACATTTGCATACTTGCCACATGACACTTCACTTGAATTTTGGGATTGCCACATACATGACACGTGACACAATTTTATCCCAAACTAATTTTTGTTTGCTAATAAAGGGTAAATTTGGGTGAGGAGTATGGGTTTGAGATTTTTTTATACAAAAATTAGTTTGGGTTAAATGTGTCATAATCATACCAACTTGAGATTTTTGCGAGAAGAAAATTAATAAGGGTTAATTCTTTTTAATGATACTCTGATTTTTTTAATAATTGTTTATCCAATTTTATTTGTGAACTTTTTTATATAGTGTGTCTATATTTTATTCAATTCTTTCAAATAATATCTAAAATGTAAAATGATAAGAGTTTACTCTAACTTGCTAAAAACTCTCTCTCTCTCTCTCTCTCTCTCTCTCTCTCTCTCTCTCTATGTATATATATGTATGTATAAGTACTTGTAAAGTTTCTAAGTGTTTAGTTATTTCTCAATATGATATTTAATTCTCACAAAATCAGTTTATAGTAACTTTGAATGAAAAGTTAATTAATAGGTTAAGAAATTTACTCATAAAACTGAATAGTAGGTTCCAAGTTGTCTAAGCTACCGAAGTTCCTTGCTTCCTTCCACATGAAGAGTGATGTGGCCTAAGCAAATATAATTATGACATATTGACCCAGTCAGTATAGATTATATAACAGTCAAGGATATGTAATTATCCCTGAGAAACCCAATCTCCCCCTTGTGTTGTGTAGCCAATTTTATAACCGTCAATCAAGCTAAGCCCCTACAAATAAATTATGATATTAATAATGATCAATATATAAACCATGGTTCTTTACCAAAAAATATATATATAAACCATGGTTAACGTGAATGACAACTGATTTTAATTTACCATCATTTTCATGAGTTTGACTCCGCTGTCTATGTACATCAACTTACATAGACCTATTTGTGGACTTTGCAGCAGATCACCTCTATATTAAATAAACAAATTGCTCAATAAATACGATTGATGACCCAAAATATAATAATTTTTTGAAAGATCAATACCGGATTTGCTTTGGTAGCAACCTATCCTCAAACGGGAATCACATGGTTTGAATGTAAGGAAGCAACATCATCATGTAAACACCCCTTCCTTTCAGAATGTTTACCAAAGCTGGTTTTGTTGTTTTTGCAGGACTTCCAAAATTTGAAGTATGCTAATTTCAGTGGTTGCGAGTTGCTCGTTCACATGCCTGACCTCTCGTGTACTCCAAATCTCGAGGAATTGGATCTCTGTAATTGCGAAAACTTGGTAGAAGCCCATGACTCCATTGCACATCATGACAAGTTATAGGTGTTGAATTTAAGGAAGTGCTCAGAACTTCGTGTATTTCCAAATGTGCTCAAGTCAAAAAATTTTTGAGATCTCAATCTTGAAGAATGCACAAAATTTGAAAGATTTCTTGATATTCCACATAAACTTGAAGGCCTAAAAAATCTTCTGTTAGGAGGGACCACTATTAAAGAACTTCCTGCATCCATAGAAAATCTTGTCTCTTCGGAGGGAATGTATATAAAAGATTGCAAGAGCTTGAAACGTCTTCCATCTTGCACTTATAAGTTACAAAAACTTGTAAACTTGCAGGTTAGCTATTGCCCAAATTTAATCGAGTTTCCAATATACGAGGATTTAGCTGATCTGTGCATGGAGACCAGACTTTCAAATTTACACCGGTTAGACCTTACGGGATGTAATCTGTCCCAAGTAGACTTTCTTGAGAATCTTGCCTATTTTCCTCTCTTGGGTCAATTAATTCTGACGGAGACCAATAGTACTACCCTCCCTACATCCATCAGTAAGCAAGATCGTTTGTATGAATTGGGAGTTGAAAACTGCCGTCAATTACAAGAGATTCCTGAGCTTCCTCCATTTTTGAGTATCTTTGGGCGGATAATTGCCAATTCCTACAAAAAAATGGAGATTTAACCTCAATTCATCATTTTGCCCGTAGATGTTTGGGTGATACGGTTAGACTCTCTCTCTCTCTCTCTCACACACACACACAAACACACCATATCAATGTGAGTATGTGCTGGGTCCATCGCATGCTTAAGAAAAGCAAACAAATACGAAATGGTTCTGCTCATATATGCATATGCATGTAACGTAGGTGGCTTCCGTACTTTTGTGGGAATGATTTCTATCGCATCAGACTCGTGTATTAATTCAAGCAAGGATCAATGGATCTTCTCATTTGGGTACTTATACTAACTTGGATACTTTGTACTGGTCTATCTCTGTAACAGGTTGAGCCTTATTTCAAAACTTATCTCCCGGAAGGAGAGATGCCACAGTGGATCCTTCCTCATGAAAAGGGCTCCGTATCTTTTATGGCTTCGAAGTATTTGTATGACAAATTCCTTGGAGTGGCTCTTTGTTTCGTTGTTAGTAATGATGCCAAAGAAAAGAAAGCCGTGTTTCAGGTTGATACACATATTGATGGTATACAGTGGAAAGGCATAACACAAATGAACGGCCATTCGCTGGATTCGGATCATATCATGTTTCAGTATATAACACCATATAAGGTGTGGGGAGCAGTTGATTTTGGTCAAATTGATGGAAATTATGTAGAGTTTAAGTTTACAGTGTCGGGTGGCATGAAAAAATGGGGATTTCGAATAATATGTAAGCATCTAAGGGATGATTTAAAGGTTGAGCTTCGAGACAATCAGCTGATTGATCTGGCTTTACTCTACGAGGTTGGTCATAAATCAATCGATTCAGCAGCCGGGAGTTCACTTATACACGGAGATAATTCGAGTGAAGCAGATCTACAGAACGACTTACAAGAATGTCAATTGAGCACCGAGAAACATAGTCAAATAGTATCAAAGAGAAATCATTGGCATCTCTCCCCCGAGGCGCGCAAACCAAGACTATGCGAACTTCTAAGTGGATTGAATATGGCGGTGTTTGCTCGCTGCTTTGGTTGTTAAACTGAGCGGAACTTGCTGAGGAAGCAATTCGTAGGTAAGTAAACTCAGCCGATCTTGATTACAATGTCTACTCTTTTCCTGTTCTTCTTGTTTTCTTCTCATTATCTTTTTTCTTTGTTTTTACCTATTCTCTCTTCACCTTCTTTCTTTGGGAATTACACCCAAGTATAATTTTTTAATCCTCTTTTCTCCGCCATGGGCAAACTTCGAACTCCACTGCCGCCAGTTTTAGCATCACAACTGCTCATCTTCCATTAAACGACGGCAATCTCTTACGACTGTAAGATCGTCACCTCCCCACAAAGGCGACGAACAGAAGAAGTTTGTCTTCCTGAAACAGGGTCCCTAGCGAACCGGCGGCGACAGGCTGGCGAGTGGAGGCAACGGACTATAACTGCTGACCGAAGCCATGAAATTGATGACTTAGCTTTGGGTGAACGATTTTCTCCTTTGAGGTTCTAGGCACCATGCAGCTTGCTATAGATCAAGTAACACCTGGCACATCCGAATTGTATTAGTTGATGTAATACTCGAGATGGATTTTGAAATTCGATCCATATGGTGCTATGGTTGCGCGGGAACTTGAAAAATGTATCGTTGAATTTGCTCGAGGGATGTTGACTAAGTGTTTTTTCGTAAGTTTTGTCTGAGGATGTTTGGTAGTGAATTCATTGGCAATTGACTTTACAAGCGGAAAAATCAGCTACAATCCATGGAAGGTATAGTTTTTTTCCTTTTTTTTCCCAGGTAGCAATTTATTGAGATAAGTAGGTGAAGTCCAGGTTCAAAGGGCAAACAAGTGAGGGAGGGTGAAATAATGGGAAGAGTGTGTACATGGGTAGGTTCAATCCCCTTTTCAGGCGAAAAACCGAGCCAACCTGGGTGCTATAGGTTATGTACTCCCTTACGTGAAACCACGCATTGAAGCGGACAACCAGCTGACAAAACCTTAGAGGAATGAAGAAGTGAGATGGCAAGCCACCGGGAAAGTTTGTTTCACAGTCGAGTCCTTTTACCACTTGTTGCCTTTGGCAATTAGGGAGAATTGAAAACCAAATTTACTTGGAGCGAGAGAGTAATATGAACATAAGTTGTGTCCATGAATAACTGGTTAAGTGGTTATTTTCTTTTGCCCTGTGGACTGTGGATATGGAAAAAGAAAGGAATCACTAGAAACACAGTTAGCAGAAGTTATTCAATAGAATAGAGACAAAAGCACAAGAAGTTGATTATCCATTCTGATTTGAGGTCTTTGCAACAGTTTCGGGTTCTATTTTAATCCTTATGTGCCATAGCCTTTATGAAGGAAATTGACCGAGAAGCTAATACTCCTGGAAGCTTCTTGAATGTTTGAGTGAAACCTATATAATGAAAGATAAGCTTATGAGGTACCCATGATAGGACACACTAGAATAAGGAACATGTGGTTTCTCAAATTAGTAGTTGTTTTTGCTTTAGTGTGGTCAAAGCCATGTTTAATAGTTAGGTGGGATTTGCATCTGGATTACTGGACAAATATGTTGTAATAATCATCGTTTAGAAATTTGTGACCAGTACATTATACAGGATTTGCAGCATCCTGATTATATAGTTGTGAAACATGCATTCGTTCCATTAGTAGCTGCATATTGATACTGAATATTTCTACTGCTGGACAATTGATGCTGATTTCTTCTTGAATTGCTTGTGTAACAGTCTGAATTTTCGATCATTTTCCCCGGATTTAAGAAATGAATATTTTGGCCAATGCACTTATAGTGAGATTTCACCTGGAAATGCGCATTTACGAGATGCTAACCTTAGGGGTAAGGCTATTACGGGATTGAGTCGCACGACCAGAGAACTCAACCTAGGTTCAATCTTCGATTATATGAATTGATGAGGAAATGTTTGGAGCCAACCAAGACCGGTCTATTTGATTAATCGTGTCCGAAGGGAACTAGTGACAGACCCTCGCAATTATATGACAACCGAGGTCGTTCGGGGTAGAATAAATTTAAATGTGATTTGACTTGATGTCAGTCACGGTCGAGAGCATGTAATCCCAATGAGCCACCCGTTAGCCAGAGATAAGCTAAAGTCGCGATTGTTCGATTTTAGTCATTTCTTGGAATTCGGGCTCGGGAATCGAGAATTTTGAAATGATAATTTTGAGCGACCGATGACGTTTTTGGCTTGGCCAACCTTGGGGCCACCCATTTCTGCAAAAAATGGATTTCGGTTCGGAACCGGGAAAATTACAATTTTGCCTCTCGGGACACCGACGTTGATTTTGAGCCCGTATAATATTATTTTTCGAGGCCGATGACATTTTGGGGTGGCCATGCATTTTTAGAGTTGTTACGGTCAAAATTTAGAATTTTGGCTTGGAAGTAAAAAATAATATTATTTTATTCCCAAGACTTTGCAGTCGATTTTTGAGGGTTTAAGAAGCCATTTTCACGATTTCGACGCCATATTATGTTGGTCACACATATTTAGAGTTGATTTGGACAAAAATTGGAATTTCACCCTAGGACCGAAAAAATGACCATTTTGCCCCTAGGCTATTTTTAGTTCCGAATTTTGGGAAAATTTTGGGGATAATTATTTGGATAATTCAGCTCAATTATTAGGGCCAAAGATCAAAATGCCCCTCAATTATTTAGATAAGATCAACCAAGACCGTTGGATTAAGGGCGTTTTAGTTAAATCTCCCGGATCGGCGACACGTGTCCACCCACCAGCTCACTTTTTTTACTAGATAGACTCTCTCTCTCTCTCTCTCTCTCTCTCTCTCTCTCTCTCTCTCTCTCTCTCTCTCTCTTTCTCTTCATCTTCATTGCCTCACATCACTGCCGGCGCTGCTGCTACTGCTGTTCTGCCCATTTCAGCCACCCATCCAGCCCGTTCGCCTCGCTTTTCTTAGGAAAGTGACTTCCTCAATCGACACCTAAGACCTCGGGTATTGTTAGGCTTGTTTAGGATTCGGTTTGTGTGATTTTTGTGACTATTTTGGACTGATATAGTGGCTGGTTGTTCGGGTAGTTGTGGACTGATTTGGAGACTGAAAATATGAGATTTGGGAGGTTCAGATAGGGCCGTGAGGATACGAAACAATTACGGTTTGAATTCGTGTGATTTGGTGTAATTTTCGGATTTGTGACTACTGTACTCGTCCGGTTTGCTATTTTTGTAGACAATTTTGGGGGCCGAATTTGAAGAAGTGTTCTTGATGAAAGTTGTTCCCAACATCTTGAAATATAACATATTTTAATTTGGGAATTTTTGGAGATCATTTGAGGCTATTCGGAAGTCCATCTTTGGACCGAAATAAAACTGCCCGATTTACTGTTCACTCGACCTTTTGGTCTATTCGAATTTTTATAAATTTTTCTAGGCCTATTTTCAAAATACTTCCTTCACGAAAATTGTTGGGGACATTTGTGGTTATAATATATAAAAATTTCAAGACTTTTCAAAATGATGATACTGAATGAGTTGTATTTTGATGGCCTGAGGGGCTGTCTGAGCAAATTGGATTTTGTCCAACTTTGAGTGTCAAAATAAGGTGTTTATGGTTTGGACTGGGTTTCTAGTTCTTCACAGAAAATGTTCATTGAGATGTGTTATACAACATATTCAAATTTCATAATTTTTGGAGTTAGGTTACTATTTATATCAAATGGATTTCTGTCACTGCGCAACTGCCCAGTTTGGACCAGATTTTATACATTCTCTATTTTTCTCTCTCTCGAGAATTATTCGGTGTTATCGTGGTATTTTGACGGGTAGTTTGATGCTTAAATGAGCTCGTATGTGTGATTGTGTGGCTGTAAGGTGTGGTGGCATGTTGCGCATTGAATTCGCGTGCCAAGCTTGGGTGTTTGTGTGGTGTTCATGTGATGAGGATAGGTAATTGTGAAAAGTGTGTGCGAGATGTGAATTTGTGTGTGGCCGTGTGGTACGTGTGGAGAGTGTGGAACGAAGGTACGGAAATGTAGGATTGATGGAAACAGTGATACCCTGAGGCATGTTCGTTTACGCGGGGTAAGGTCCGTCCTAAGGCATGTACATTTACGCGGGACGATGCCGTCCCTAACGAGGTGACAATGCTTGACGTGGTTAGAAGACCGTTGGCCTGATGTATTTTACGCGGACACGGTAGAAGGAAAGTGTGTGTAGGATTCCGTCCTAAGGCGTGTTCATTTACGCAGGATGATGCCATCCCTGACGAGGTGACGATGCTCAGCCTGATGGGGTATCGATGCCTAACGAGGTCAGAAGACTGTTGGCCTGATGCGTTTTACGCGGGCGCGGTAGTGATGGAAGAGTTGAGAATGAGCGGGAATTGGCTTGAGGTGCGAGGTTTGAGAAAGTGACGCATAGTGTGAGTAGTGTGAGTGTGTTTGTATCACGTAATGTGATACTTAATTATGGGGTAAAAACTGCTAGGCACGGTATGGGACGTGCCCAAGTGGGTTTTATCTTATAATTGAGGCGCGTGCGCGTCTATGAATCATTGCTATGATATGTTGGCTGTGTTATTATCTAACGTGCATGGACGTGTATGATGGATTCCAGGGAGGGTTGTGTGTGGTTTTTAGTTTGATTGATTGTCGTGTGTTATGCATGTTTTTGTTTGGCAATACGTGAGTGCCTACATGGGGTTTGGGGTTGTACACTTATTGAGATTCGTCTCATAGTTGTATAATCCACAATTTCAGACCCCAACCGTAAACCCGGGAAGTGCGCCTTTTCTTTTTGGAAGTTTGGGGAAACGCTTTTGCTGCCCGGTGGAATTGCAGGTGAACGCCTGGAGGCTGAAGTCAGAAGAATCAAGAGCAGAATGGAAGGCGATCCTTAGGTTTTCCCTAGGGTGTTTTAGGGGTTGAGTAAATCGGGTTAACCCATAGGAAAGTTAAGTTAACCAAGACCCTGATCTTTTGTTATGACGGTGATTTCGGATGCTAGTTTGCTGCATATGTTTGTAATATAATGTTAGTTTTTGTGGTGCATTAATATTGTATGAAATGCTGTTATTGTTGTTTGTCTGTTCTGTTGTTTTACCCCGTTGTTGTCATCTTTCTATCTGGGGTTTTTATATTCGCTTCCGCATGTGGCTCTGATATTTGGATTGGGTCGGTGACGTTCCTGGGACGTCGCATCATTTTGACCGGAGCAGTGGGATGTCGCGAGCTTGATGGGGTTCGGGGCGTGATAGCTTGTATGCATGCATGCATGCTCGAGAATTTCGAACTCTTATACTCATATTTTTTTTCTCCTAACAAATAACAAAACCTATATGCTACTCTTATATAAGGCAAGCTTGCTTTGCACAGCCTTGAAGTTTTAGTTGGGTAAAAAATTGATTTTCAGTAACCATGTGCATTTCAGAACAAATCAATCTTAATTAGTAAATGATTTCATATTGTACTCTTTGATTGAGCAGTTGAGATTGTTGAGGATGGGCACGTTATTGTGGCAGGAAGAAACAGGACTAATTAGACACAGAATGTATGGTTTAACATTGCTTCTCCACCAACTGGTATAAATATGGCCAACAGCCCTTTGTTATTATTCTGAATTGATACCCTCGAATTATCCACTCGTCGGCGTTGTTGATCAGTTTATGTTTCTCCCATGATTATTTCTTTAATTGATGATAATTCAGAACATATCTGTTAATTAGTGGAATTTTCCGTGCATTGTTGTGCTGTAAATGGTTTTGTTCCCATTATTCTTTCATAAAATATGACTACGGCTACCACTAGCAATCTGGCTTTATTATGCACAATGTTTTACGAATTTCTTTTACCATTGTGCTCTGTCTGGAACCATATTATGGTCTTTATCAGCTTTTGTGAAGTTCCTCACATTGTTTCCTCAGGCCATATGTTAGCTAGACTTTGGTATACTTATTTGGTATAAAAATGAATTGTGTGAGCATTGTGTTGCCTTTTAAGATGTAAGAACCTGCTTCCTGGGCACATTTTTCTCACACAATGACCACATCTAAACAAATAGTTTAAGCCTGGTTTCTGGTAGAGATAATATCTAATCGAATGGTCTATTCCTGTAATCATTTATAGTTATATGGTGACAAAAAAACTACTGTAAATGACTTTGCGGACAGTAATAAATAGTTGGTGTGAAAATTTTTTTGGCCCTTTTAGTATTTAGTGGAGCATAATGAAAAAACAAAGGGACCTTGCTATAAGGGTATACAAAAATACTATTAGAAAAGGAAGAGAAGGTCAATCCAAGAAAAAGTCTCTTTTTCATGTGAGATTCTGCGCAACTTCAAGCTAGCAAAACTTATTGATATCATGTAGTATATGCCTTTTGACCCAAAAAAAAAAGTAGTATATGCCTTGATCAATCTTTTATACACTCAATCAGATAACTTCTCGGAGAAAACAAGTGTCATGAAATGCTTTTCCTAAATTTATGATGAAACTACACTAAGAGCAGTTACTTTCTGGCAAAGCTCCTAAGTTTAACATGCTTTCTTTATTTTTCTCCTTGCGCTTTCATAGGCAACAAGACATACAGAGATGGACACTCTTGATATTCTTCTTGAACAGTGGCAGCAGAGGACAGAATTTTCGGCTGCAGAAGTAGCATAACAGTTTTTACCATGCTCCCTATATGTGACATGCGAACCATGCATAATGTATGCAGCAACATTATCAATCATTGGTACATATTATGATCATACTGAAATAAAATTGAACTTTCCTGAAATTTGTATGTTCATAAATGATTAGATGACTCTTAGCCACTTTAAGTTACAAAAGAAGTATATTATGGCCGTGCAAATGACAACTTTGGAGGCGGTGGCTTGATACTGTCCTTTCATTCAAGTACCTCTGAGGCATGCATTAGGTCAGTTTCTGAACTTGCTTTTGTTGCTAATTTCGTATCTACTTAGCTCCACTTTGAAATTGTGACATGTGACAATTGACAACTCAAGCTTACTGGAGGTTTATGATTCCTTATCTTGATTACCGATGGATGCGGTTTTGTAGTGATTCTGTTTACTCTTGCACCTTGAATATTGCAATACAACCAAGAAAATTGAAAAGGTTTATGGAACTAATTTTCCATCTTTTATGTCCTTTTCCTAGTCTAAATGGAAGAAAGTGGAGTTTTCCGAAGCGTCAAGAAGTTGATTTTATATTAATTCTTTCTATCCTCGCTCTACTTCTGTTTTCTTAAAATCTTTGCGACTGGTTAAACATTTTCCCTTTTTTTTTTAATTTCCCCTAAAAAATTTACAGTTCTGGGAAGTGCCACAAGTTAAGCTAACATTAGTTTGTTCTTTCCTTTTCCCTTTGCCCCCGATTTCATCTCTTCTTCCTCACTGGTTTTCACAGCAGTGAGATTCTTTGATGTCTTAATGTTATCAAGTTTAAATTGAAAAATAGAGTATCTTCAAAGAAATAAAATTTTTTTAACTATGAGCAAATTATGCTTTCTAATATGCCATGGACAATGTACTTGATCTTCTTGCATACATGAGGGCAAATGCTTGCTAAATTGTGGTGGATGGCTTGTGTTTCCAGTATGATTTTTCTTCTGTCTTACACCGCCATGATCTAACATTTCATGTTTGCTGAGCTTGTTCAGAATTCATCAATTTTTATTCATACTTTGTTGATATAAAACTTAAAATGTAGTGAAATAGGATCTGTTTCAATGTGATCTGAACAGTACATGAAGTAGCTAATCTAGATTACGATAGTCTTTCGGTTGAAGTTTTAAAAGAAGAAGCTTAAGTATTGGGGGTAAGACGCGTGAGATTTACCAAGGATGCATCTAAACAAAAAGTTTAGCAGGAAAAAAAATAAGCCATGAAAACTCTGACTTTTAGGGCTTGAATACATGATTATGCTGCTCTTATAATCTGATCATAAGACCTAACTCATTAACTTTCTGAATACAGCATTGAGCAAGGGGACTCATGTGACATTCCGAAATTTCCGCCAATTGGAATTTATTAAATAATTGAGTTTTATGAAATGTGCTCGTAGTAAATTTCTCGCCCGGAACTGATCATTTCTGGGAATGCTAACCATTGGAGAAAGGCTAATAGAGGAATTAAATTCGCGCGACGAAAGAAAATTCGATCGTGAATGGATTTCAACCATTAAATCACGTAAGTGATATTTTGAGCCACTGTTGGCCGATCCAAGGATAGTTAGGAGTCAGTTCGCCACTGTCCTAGTAGTGGAGCGTGGGTGATTCCGTTGGACCACGAAACGACTTGACGAATGATTCCGAAATTATACCAAACGATCATACCCCTCGGATCAAGTGATTGATCTTCGCGATTTTAATGACAACCAAGGTCGTCACGCACTGAACGGACTTGCACGTGACTCGATTTAGTATCAGTCATGAGTCGATTTCGCGAATTTTCGCAGTAAGCCGGCCGTTAGCTCGAGAAACGCTCGAGTTGCATTTAATAGAATTTAATTATTGAAATTTTGCCAAAATTGGACACCGGAAAATTAGGAAGTCACGACGGAACGCTAGGACGACGTTGCACGTGACACGTGTCAATTTTTGGTGTGCTCAATTCCTTCGGAAAAATTCGAATTGGACAAGAAACGGAAAATTGGACCATTTTACTCTTGAGATTTAATAAAGGGCATGTTTTAAGGGCAAAGGGCATTTTGGTAATTTTGCCCTAAAATTTTTACTGGACAATTTTGACCTTGGATATTTTGGAAGTTTCAAAAATACCTTTGGATATTTTTGTGCAAGAAACGATCTCGGCTGTTGGATTAAGATAAGATCGAATCGGGACCGTTGGATTAAAATGTGAGAAAATGGCGTTTTGGTCATTTTCGCAATTGGTCAAAAATTACTATTTGAGTCAAGAATGTGGTCTTCCTCCCCCTTCTCTCCTTCATTTCACGATCAGCCCCTTCCCCCTCTTTTTTTTTTCTTTTGCCGTGAGCTTTCCCTCATCCACCGTGAGCTCCATTTGGCCGCCGGATCTTCCACCGCTGGCTCCGCCGCTAGCTGCCACACCGGACCGCACGCCAAGCCGCCGCCTAGTCGCCGTACCAACCCCAAACCACCACCATCAGCAGCCACCGTTTCTCTCTCTTTTCCTCTTTTTCTCTTGGCCGTGAGCCCCCAATCGCCGCCCAAGCCACATCGTCGCCACCTAAGCCGATTGCCACCACTCGGGAGCCATACGCCGTTGCCGCCGTTCCCGATTAAGGGCCGCCGCTTTCCGTTCTAGCCGCGATAGTCTAGAACGCGGGTAAGTCGCGTCTAAACCTAAATTAGGACTTCGGGTATCAACGGGTAATTTTCGGACAAAATCAATATGGAATTAGCTGCGGAATGGTATGAATAGGGGTTGGAAATTTTATGGTGGGCCTTAGGAATTGATTCGGATATTATTTATTGAAAATTCAGAAATAGGGGCTGCGAATTTACTGTTCATATGCCCCGAAACACTGTTCACAAGCTGTGGATTATTGTTCACGGGGCTGTGAGGGTCCGATTAAGACGTGAGTTGAATTTTTGGAACCTAGAAATTATGGCAAGAAAGTCTCGTGAAGAATCGGAATTAATCCGACGCCATTTAGTGGGAGAAAAATGGGAATTTACGTGTTGGATGCTTAGTTAATTATAAATAAATGGTAGTGAACAAATTGAGCATGTTGTTGTGCAATTGGGTGATTATATATGCTTGTTGGGTGTACTCGTGAGTTAGATTAAATTAATTATTGATATTGCCATGTCCTATGTTGAGTGAAATTATGAGTTAAATAATGCGCGTGTGGGCTGCGTGTAATGAGTCAATTGATTGTGGTAATTGCGTGCTGAGTGTGTGCATGAGTAAGAAAGGTAGGGTGCGTGTGGCATGGCATGAAAGATTGTGAAAAGTTGTGCCGTTCTGAGGCGTGTACGTTTACGCGGGACGATGCTCGGTATTACCGAAAGACTACTAGTCTGAGGCGTGAACTTCTACGCGGATTGCGCAATAGGTGGCAAATGTTGAGCCTGAGGCGTGTACGTTTACGCGGGCAAGAAACATGACTGAGGCGTGTACGTTTACGTGGGCCCGGAAGTGTTGTGGAAAGAGGTTGCAGTGTGCCTGAGACGTGTACGTGTACGCGGGTCACTAGCGAGGAATGTGGATGGAATAGTGTGAGAATGGAAAGAGTGCATGACATGAAAATTTTGCATGCTTGGGATTGTATTAAGTTGCTTGTTATGTGATTATGTGACATGTGTGTATGTTCGTGTGTTTTGCGAAATTGTTTGGAGGTACGTGATAGCCTAGGTTGGGTTTAGGAGTGTACTTACTGAGAAGTGTCTCACGGTTGTTTTCAACCAAACAATTTCAGAACCCCGACAGGATCCATGAATCTTCCACCACCGCCACCAGAACGTTTTGGAGTCCTCAATGGATGGGACGGTATAAGGGGACTCAGACTCAGAGGACAAGGAATCAGACTCAAAGTGGGTTTTTAGCGAGCACCATTTCTGGAGTGGTAGTAAACCCAGGTTTTCATCCTTGGAGTATCGGTTTTTGAGAAAGGCGGTGTGCATGTACATGTATGGGACAGTTTATAAATGTAAATATTATGATATAAGAAGGAAATGAAAAAGATATGTACATTCTCCCTGATTGTTTCCCCCCAGTTTTTAATTGTCCAGGTTTATTTGTTAATATCCGTTGTGGTAATAAATCTCTTATGACATTTTAAGGTTAGTGACATTCCTGGGACGTCGCTTGAATCGACTAGAGGCGGATGTCGCGTGCCCGTTAGGGTTCGGGGCGTGACAACTCATCTCGCAAAAAAAGGTGACCACCTTGGTCAATTTCCTCTCTCTAGAGCTCAAAAACTAGCCCAAATTACTGCATAGTTTCACGATAGAGAGAACCAGACTGTTATAACAGTGAGCACGGTTCCTATACAATTTTGGAAGATGTAGCTGATTGAAACCCATCCTAGCCGGTACTAGTACACTAGTCATCCACGAATCTTCTCTCAATCAGATCACTGTTGCAAGATCTCTCTGAAGAGAAGTTGCCCATCCAATCTAAAAGCATCTAAGTATCACTCTGTTCACAGCATGTTGTTTGTTCTCCAAGGACATTAGGTTCCATGTCAAAGAGAAAATATAGAACGACCCAAAGACATCATGAAAGTACAAAATTTTAAGCCATAGTTACCCCAAACACTCTTTTATATTTGATGCTAGAATTTTGCCAAGGTCAATGCCTAGTTACCATCAATGGAATCATATGCTAGAATTTCCTGGAGTACAGACATTTCGTAGTATTGATATTCTTAAGACCGAAATGTATCTTCCTAAACTAAACATATTCTCTCACTGGCAAACTTGTTTTTGCTTAAATAACACATTCTTTTGGAAATTGCTTTGTCAATTAGTCTGCTAAATTATCTATAGCATGATATTTGAACATGTCTGGCAAATGGAATCTGTCTCAGGTTTCAAGCTGATGAGCTCGGTAAAAATGCAGAATTGCTGGAAATATTGGCTGGTTTCCGCAGAAATTTCATCTATGTTCCCCCTTTCAAGTGTCAGCTGGACTTCTGAATATAATACTTCAATGAACCCACAGTTAAGTACACATTTTTAAGAGGCTTCTACGAGCACAATAGAGCAATTCTACTTTTCGAACCAAAGTTTTACTTTATCAATCAATGAAGTAGAGCGTTGTGCCTGCTAGCTACATCCCCCTGAAAGACCCTTCCCGAAAAAGTTCTATTCTAAAATATAATACAAGGGTCTTCCTAGCACTCATGCATTTCCATATTGTTTAAGAAGAATTCAGGAAGGCTCTTTCTATTTCTACCTTTCAATCAATTCTTCGAACCAGCTAGAGATAGAATGGTAGCTAGGGCTTTTGGTGATTGCAGATCTTGCTGAACAACTCTCTCTCTCTCTCTCTCTCTCTCTCTCTCTCTCTCTCTCTCTCTCTCTCTCTCTCTCTCTCTCTCTCTCTCTCTCTCTCTCTCTCTCTCTCCGTGCGCGCACTTGTCCATATCTAAATCGTTTGCTGCAGTAAATATATGTTGTTGTATCGTTGCAATGGAGAATTATATGCACATTCCTGGTATAAAGACGGCCCAGTTGAATGTTTTCTAATGACAAAGGGTTAAAGAAACTGCAACCATAGAACTAGCCGGCCATCGGTTGGATTGGAGCCCATTCAGAAGTTTTCTCCATCAAGGATAAGGTGCTTATCTTGAGATGGTGGGTACACTTATTGTGAAATTCCGAAATTTCACCAATTGAAATTTATGAAATAGCTGATTTTATTAATGTACTTGTAGGCAGTCTCGCCCAGTACTGATCATTCCTATGGGATACTAATCAGTAGAGAAAGGCTAATGAGGGATTTCAATTCGCACGACTAAAAAGAAATTTGACCATGAACTAAATTTCGACCATTAAATCATCGAGGTGATATTTTGAGCCAGTGTAGGCCGATCTTAGGATAGTGATGGGTCGATTCGTTAATATCATACATGTGAATCATGGGTGAATCCGTTTGCCCCTGAAATATGAATTAACGAACGATCCAGAACCTATTTTGAAGGATCGTACTCGTCGGAACTAGTGATTGATCCTCGTGATTTTATTGACAACCGAAATCGTTACGGTCTGAATAAATTATACGTGACTCGATTCAGTATCAGTCACGGATCGATTTTGCGAATTTCCCGGAAAGCCGCCCGTTAGTCAGAGATATGCGCGAGTTACATTATATAGAATTCAATTATTAAAGTTAGACCAAATTGGACACCGGAAAAATATCCAAACTGTCCAGATTCGATCTCATCTTGAAATCAACAGCCCAAATCGAATCATACCAAAAATATCCAAGGGTATACTTGTAATTTCTCAAAAAGTCCAAGGGCAAAATTGTCTTTTCCAAATTTTAGGGCAAAATTACCAAAATGCCCTTGCCCCTTTAAAACTAACTCTTTAATAAATTCCAAGGGTAAAATGGTCAGTTTCTCCGTTTCTAGCCAAAATCGAGTTTTTCTGAAGGATTCGGGCACATCCAAAATTGCACGTTACATCTGCAACGTTGTCCTAACGTCCCGTTGTGACTTCCAAATTTTTCGGTGTTCAATTTGGGCTAAATTAAATAATTATATTTTATTAAACGCAACTCAAGCGTTTATCAAACTAACAGGCGGCTTGTTTGGGAAATTCGCATATTCGACTCGTGACTGATAATATATCGAGTCACGTGCAAGTCCGTTGAATTCGTGACAATTTCGGTTGTCATTAAAATCGCAAGGATCAATTGCTAGATCCGTGGGGTACGATTGTTTAGTATAGGTTCAAGAAAATTCGTCAAGTCATTTCGTGGTCCGGCGGAATTACCCGTAATCCACTACTATGACAGTAGCGAACCAATCCCTGACTACCCTTATATCGGCCAACAGTGGCTCAAAATATCACCTCGGCGATTTCATGGTTGAAATTAAATTCACGATCGAATTTTCTAATAGTCGTACGAATTTAATTCTCTAATTAGCCTTTCCCCAATAGTTAGTATCTCAGGAATGATCAGTTTCGAGCGAGAATTTACTATGAGCACATTCATAAAACTTGGTATGTCACACCCCGTACCCCACTGGAACACAACATCACGTCACGGTCGATTATGGAGCAATGCTCCCAGGAAGCGTTGCCGACCCAATGCGCGTTGCCGACCCAATGCCCAACTCAGAGATCAAACACATACGGAAGCACGTATATAAATATATATGCACCCGTATAATAAAACACATGAGACCAAGGTAGCACAACCATCAAACAATACATTTAAAAAAACATATATATATTGGTATTGACAAAGAAAACTTTTTACAATGTTCGTCTATACAGAGATAGTGGAAAGCACACACACTAGCAGCTACTACTCAGTCAAAAGGGGGTCAGTGGCAAGGTTTACTACACTGGGTCAAGGCGGCTTCAGTCAAAAAGGTATGACCCGCTCTATCTAAGACTAATGGCAACCTAAGGAGTCCAGTCCAGATCGGACTCAGATGATCCACTCAACGAAGTACACTGAGATTCGAACTCCTCAGAATCCATGTCCTCTGCTCCTATCTCTTGATCGGATTCCAACTCTGCAACCTCTCTATCCTGCTCCTGATCGACCTCCATGGCTACTATCTCTTCCTCTTTGTGATGGTCCAAGTGTTCCGGGTCAGCGTATAGCACTTCAAGCTCCTCAGTTTCCTCGACCATGATTGCAGGTCTGTCCACGGTCTCGCCCTAACTACTCCAAACGGGTGGAATTGGAGGATCTGAGATCTCACCACTTGCCATCTACAGGATCATCACACCATCTATATCTACCGGGACGTCAAAAGTGCTGAGGGGTCGTCTGACGTTTCCATTCGCGTCTTTAAGGCACCAGGCCATGTACTCTTGAGGCTGATCAAAATATTCCCCCACATTCACGAACACTATTGATCGGTATCTTACATATGCTTCCTCGTTCCCTGCGGGAAAAACTCTCATCATACGGTGAATTTATAGGGATCCCAAGAAGAGGTGGTGCCCTCAACATCCTACGGCTGGGGGTCTGAAAATGTGGGTTATTACAACCGTGAGATGAATCTTAGCGAGTATAACCCTCTAAACCTAAGCTAGGCTAACATGCAATCTCCTAACCGACAGATAAAACAATACACAATCAATGATCTGGGCCCTCAGGCCCAGATCATTCATCACACTAACCTTGCAGGTTAGGCATTATATATCACCACGATAATCACAGCACAGGCGAAATCATACTCAATCACACGTGCGCCATACGCATGCTCATACTTATTATTGTCTGCCTCATACACAATCACCGATACGCACATTAGTCACATACATTGACACACAATTGCCATGCTCAGGATTCAGCTCATATGATGCACACTGGCACAATGCTCATTTTTTTGACATTATCAATCGATCCGAAGGTCTCGACCCAAAGGCCCACAACACTTCACGGCCTGCGCCAAAGCGCTCCTGGCCCAATGTCTCTAGCTCGCGTAAAACGCATCAGGCGCAACACCGATCTCCTCACGAATCAGAGCCCGCATAAAACGCATCAGGTTGATCGTCTTCCGGATGAACCGGGCATCGTCCTGCATAAAATGCCTCAAGACAGCATGACCCGAAGGCCTTAAGTGATCACACGGCACACTGCCAATTTTATCTGAGCCCTACGTAATGCATTTGGGCATAATTTAATTAAGTGATCACATGCTCATGGCAGGCACTCATTCTCGCACAATTCATCATACGCTTCATTCTCGACATTCACAATATGTGATCATGCAATGCAGTATAATGCACCATGAGCAACAACCAGTTTAGGCACCCAGTCAAATTCATGCCATCAATTGGCCAATCACACTCCGCATTTGTCGGCCACTCAGTCACACGACATGGCAGTATACAATTTCCCAACAATTGAGCAAAATAATCAACCAGCCATTCAGTTCGGGCACACTCGACAGTCCAGTCACATAATCACCAACTAATTCGAACTAACCCAATAATTATCTCTAACAAACCCACTAAATTCCTTGGATTTATTCCACCAATTGGTCCTCAATCCAGTCCGAATTATATACCGATACCACCTAAGCTAGTAAAAAATACACTGATAATACCTAAGCCAGTCCAGAAAATACACCATCAGTCCTAATCCGGATTTAGGAAATATACTCGCTTAATTTCTGGACCACGGCAACGGAGAACGACGACCAATCACTGTTGAACAGTAAAAACCGGCGGTAGCGTTCCCAACGACAATACTGTTCACGATGTACAAACGGCGGCTCGGCGGTGTACGGACGGTGGCGACGGTACGGACCGTACGGACTTGTATGGACGTGCAAGAAACAGTGATCGGCGAGATGACGGTGACGCCCGTGGCGGTGTACGGACTACTACAATACCCCTAACCATATGGACACTGTACGGATAGGTGCTGTAGGCATCGTACGGCGTGGTTGGATAGCTGGGTGGCGACGAAACGGTAGTAGCTCGACCGATCGGGCTCCGGCACAGCAAAACTTGCTCCGGTGATCCTTTAGCCGGAAAGAAAAGAGAGAGAAAGAGGGAAAAAGAGAGGGAAAAAGGGGTCGGGTGAGGCTGAGGCTGAGGCTAGGGATCGAGGTGGTCGACGGCGAGGTGCGGTGACTGGCGGCAGCACTCCAGCGGCCGCTAAAGAGCTTCGGCAAGGCAAATCGGCGGAGGAAGAGAGGGAAAAATTGGGAGAGGGGACTGTTTTGAAGGTGATCTGCTGAATGAGGGGGAGAGGAGAGAGAAAGAGAGTCAGCTGATCAAATATGTCAGCCCACAAGTGCCACGTGTCGTCGATCCGCGAGAATGACCAAAACGCCCTTAATCTAACGACCTTACTTAATCCTTATCCAAAAATCAAGGGAAAAAAGGTCTTTTGGTCAAAATAATTGAGTTGATAACCTCTGGTAATTATCATAAAAATAATCTTAAAAAATTCGGACCTAAAATTAGCCCGAGTGCAAAACCGACATTTTTCCGATCCCGGAGCGAAATTTCAATTTTTACATATATATGTTCCATATGTGCGTGGCCAACATAATATGGCGTCGGATTCGCGAAATTCACTTTTTAAGCCCTTCAAAATCGACTGCAAAGTTTCATGAATAAAATAATATTATTTTTCACTCACGGACCAAAATTTCAATTTTTGTCCAAAATAACTCCAAATATACGTGGCCACCCTAAAACGGTATCGACCTCGAAAAATAACCTTATTTGACATCGAAAAGCAACTCTGGCATCTCGATGGGCAAAATCGTAATTTTTCACCCCCGGACCGAAATTCCAATTTTTACTTGTACTGACTTCAAATGTGTGTGGCCAGCATAATATGACATCAGATTTCCAAAAATAGTCTCTTAAGCCTTTGAAAATTGACATCGAAATCCGAGCCCAATTTCGTGAACAAGACTCACTAAACTTTCAATTTCAGGTTCTCTCACTAACGAGCGGCTGTTTAGAACATACGCGTATCGACCTAGGGTTATCTAAGTCACGATGATATCGATCATTGAGATAATGAGAAATTATCACTAGTCCCAGAGGTCATGATCATTCGATTTAAGTTCAGGACTAGTTGGTCACGTGCACTTTTCGGTCCTGCAGAATCACCTGGGATCCGATCATACATCATTAGCTTTGGCCAAACCAAATCCATTACCTTTCCTAAGATCGGTCCACATTGGTTTATAATATTTTCTCATTATTTCTCGTGATCGGTATCCGGCTCGCGATCGGGTCCCTGGTCCACGTACTGTTGTCCTAGTTAGCCATACCCTTTCGGTTAGTGATTAGCTCGGGTGAGACTTACTAAAATAAAATGCGAAATATTGTCAATTTCATTGATCCCGGAATTACATTGAAATTCAAGCTGTTACATGGTATTTTATAAATCCCAAATGGACTAATTTTCAGAATGTCACAATTTTATTTGTTTATGATCATTTGTCTCTTTGGGTTTAATCACCCGTCTCTTTGGATACGATCATCTGTGTCTCTTTGATCATACTTACACAAATGGATTAGTAATACCCAGTTCATTTTGAATATATGTTAAAATGAGTTCTTTTCTAAGAGTTTTGTAGATATATCAGCTAATTGATGTTTAGAATCAACAAACCGAATATTAACATCACCATTATGCACATGATCACCAATAAAATGATACTTATGATGAGCTCTGGAATGAAGAGTTGGATTATTTGTTGGGTTGATAGCATTGGTGTTGTCACACTTGATTGTAACGTTGTAATCTGCAACTCCAAAGTCACTTTGCTGTTGCTCTATCCATAGAATCTGTGCACAACAACTTTCAAGAGCTACATATTCTACTTCAACTATTGAGAGAGCAACAATATTCTGCTTTCTGGAGAACTAGGAAACTAACATACAACCTATTAGTTGACATGTTTTTGGAGTATTTTTCCTATCAATCAGTAGGGTTTTAAATTTGGGACAAAAGATGCTAGTACTATTTCATTCTTCTTAATGGCTTAAATGATGAAGATATATGATTCCTGTGACTTGTTATTGCAAGCTACAGTAATGTTATTGAAAGTGCAGTTTACAGCAAACTATATGTATCTGTGCATCTAACATTCTTAGAGAGAAGATTGATTAGCTAATAGATTTGGCTATCTTTTGTGGCTAATCACCAATGGTAAGTTCAAAAGCATCTATCACAAAGTATTGGCAAAGAGCGTAGGACCGAGAATTTCGGCGAATTGTTTCTTCAGATATCTTGAAAAAGAGAACTCTCCCATAAAAAAATAGGCCAATTGAGGAGTTTTATCATAACAAAACCCTCCAATCTATCGAGAAACGTCTGTGGAAGATAGTTTCAAATATTTACTCTCTAAAGGTCTTGATGGGGTTCCTATATCAGATCAATTAAAGTTGTGAAGACTAGTCTTTTTCATACATACAAAATTCTTCATGCATGTATGATATAATATCAATTTTCCGCACTATTTGCTTAGACATTGTTCGAGCAAAGAGTTTGCTAATGCTTTTGTTCGCTTGGAGTTTTCCATTATCACGTCCCTTGATAGGTTATGGGTACCAAAAATTTGGGAATTGGTTGGATATGATGAGATGGCCTCTATTTCAATCCAATGAATCAGAGAGGCCTTTCATGTCAGATTTTGATTCATCGAAGTCTCTGAGCTTTTGGTAGCGGCTGTGGATCAATGCAGTGATGTCGGTTGAATGATCAGCGACCTCTATTTCGAACCTTGCTTTGGTTAGTTATGGAGCAAGAGGGACAAGTTACAAGATATAGAGGGTGTTGGCACTGTCATATTATGTATTACTGACAGTTGTATATAGTGAGATAGAGAAACTTGTAATTTTGCTATACATGAGCTAATACATTTCTAGCCTAATTTGCGCTTTTTTTTTTGTCTTGGCTGATTTGATGAATAGGTATTTGAGTCAATTTAGGGCATGTTACTCCTATTTCTCTATTTTTCTATTCATTTGTTCTTCGGAACAGAAAAAGAACAGAAATCCATTTGGTAACATCAGTTAATTTTTCTATTCCCTAGCATAGAAAAGTGGTCAGGGAATACATTTAGAACATGAATAAGAAGTAAAAAAAAATTTTGATTTTTTGATACCGGAAACAATTTCTGAAACAGAGTCATTTTCTTTTTTTCCCTTTCTTCTTCATCCTCCACTAGCTGGTCGCCAGGCCCCAGCGATGGCCAACGAGGTTGACCTCGCTGTGGTTGGGTGAGGTCGACCTCACCTTAACCCTAAAAGCACACTTTAATGGGTTCATCTTCTACCTAAATTTGTGCATTCTAATAAAAGCTTGTTCAAGATAGTTTAGACTACCTAACTAGTCTAACTTGACAATGATATCATCTATATAGACTTCCAGAAATCACTAATCCATGTCATGGAAGATAAAATACATCGCTCTCTGATAAGTAGCTCCGGCATTCTTCAACCTAAATGGCATCACTAACCACTCGAACATACCAATAGCTTCGGTACATATGAATGTTGACCATCCATTAAAGACATAATTTCATTGCCTGATGTTGAAACAAGCAACATATCGGCCACTGGCATTTAATACTCATCCTTAGGAGTCGCAACGTTCAAATCTCAAAATTTGATTCAAAGCTTTTGATTATTCTTTTTAACAAGAACCCTATTGGAAAGCCATTTAACATATCATGTGGTCTTGATGAATCATGCTACTAATTAATAACCGTTCAATCTCCTCTTTGAATAAATTCTAGGGCAAACCTTCTCAGAGATTGTTTGTATGGTCGAAACCCTTTCTTAATTGGCAACTTGCGCTCCACTACGTCTCTTTCCAATCCAGACATTCTATTATAATCCTAGGCAAAATCATCTTTGTATTTGCTCAATAACTCAATTAATCATGCTTTAAAATCGTCATTCAAAAATGTACTAACATATATCGATCGACAACACTGTTCATTATTGATATTGATTTCTTCTAAGGGGTCTTCTGCTTTGATAACTTTATCATCTTCTTTAATGAGTGATTCTTCGAGATCTTTGATACAATGGGCAACATATACAAATTGCTCAGCACGTTCGGCCATGTAGGCTAAATATCTCATCGAGGTTGTTCAACAATGTAAGGTTTTCCATGAACAATCTTATTTGACCGCTTGTTAGCTCATTCTTAGGAATCCAATCAATGTTTCCCCTATCAAAGCAGCAAAACACTAAGTCTCTGAGGTTAACTTTTGGGGGTTCGATAATAAATGAGTTATCATTTATTGCCCACTCGTGCTCTCGGTTTACCCTTAATGCATGTGTCCAATTCACAAGTGCCTTGGCATTGACCTTAATATACTTAACCTTGTTCCCATTCCAAACGGATATCAGTTGATATATGGTGGATGGTATACATTGATTTCCATGAATCCAATCTATTTCCAACTACAAGTTATATGATCCATTGGCTTCGACTACCCAAAAATATATCTTTGAGGTCTTAGATCCAACAGTCAAATTGGCAATAAATATCCCTTTCACCTCACTTACTCCTCTAGTGAAATTCTAAAGTTGCACATTTGAAGGAATAACTTCTTTACCTCTTCTTCCTTACTTCTTGAAGAACTTGTAAGGGATGAGGACCCCTATCGACTGGGACTTTAGACATTGGTCGGCCGTTGATATTGGCATATATATTAAGAGCCCTAAGGTGCTTGGAATTTTAGGCAGGCAACTTCTCAAATTCCACTATTTCTTCGTTATCAAATTGGAATTCAGCTTGTTCTTCCTCATCAATAACCACATCTTCAATTTTCATTATTTTCATCGGTGCGACTCAAAGCTCTTGAGGCAGCCTAGCTTGAACTATGCATGAGCTTGTACGGGATACTAACCTTGATAAGATTGCTAGTCTGAGTTCTGACTTGTTGGTTTCCAAAGAATTTGATTCTTTTTGCTTTTCTCTAGCTTGGATTGATTCTTCTGGTGTTTTTTTCCCAACTAGATTTATGGCTCAAAATTTCTTAGGCTTATAGACTGTTACAAGAGCTAGCTTAACCTAAGTAATGAATCTGGTTAGTCTATCATTATAGTTTGAGCATCTTTTTCTTTCTTTGCATCTTCTTTTTATGAGTTCTCATTATATTGCCCCATGACCGTTGAATTTCTCTAGACTCAAACTATTAATCCTCCAGTGGGTCGTAGGGTAATTTTCAATGTCCACTGACGATGAGATGACATCAACGAACCGGCATTCTCAAAAGTCAACTCATCAAACTCTTTGCCCCATCCAGATGGAGTAACATTTGGAGGATATGAATGGGATAGTTTGTAATTGACATTATGATCAAACTTGCCTCTCAACTCTCCCAGCGTGCCTATAGTAGGATCTCCTTCTTCATACCTCTATCTTTTTTTTTTGGGTCAAAATTCTTCGTACCTTTGTTTAAATGACTTCTTCTTTGACAGGTTAACCCCTTGGATAGACAATTTGATCGAACACTTTGGGGTGACTCCTTTGACTAGCCGTATTAGGGTGATTAATGTAACCTTGTCAATAGCAAACCTTGGCACCCTAAATCGAAATATGATTGTCCTACCATCCTCTCCCTTATGTGAAACTTTAGGCCAATGAAGGTGAGGTCCGCAAAAGTTTTCTCAGGTAATGGTATAAGACATTTATTTATTGCTGTCTTGAATCAAGATATGAACTAATAGACTGATTAATTGTTCTGCAGCTTCATAACCGACAAATCTGCTATAGATACATTAAGAACAACTCTCTAAAATCAATTGTGAAACATTCTTTCCATTTGCTCCTAAGAGAAAACAAAATTGACTAGTAGTGCAGTATACCATGTGAAAGCAGTTATAGACAATGATAAAGAGAATAGCCGTAATTTCCAATGATCACTATGTGTAGCATCGCCACACAATACAATAAACCAGTTAATGTGCTTATATGTTGACTTATCATCTTCACCAGTGAAGAGAGCAAATTCTGGTATCTTGAAACATCTTGGACAAATTGCTGCTTCCACCCAATCTAGATACAGCTTTTTATACACCAGTGTGATGTATCCCATGTCACATCCAAATTGTCGCATTGTTTGATCGTATATCAACTAATTTTGGCCAGGAACAAATGCAATAGGTGATGCAGCATGTTGAGCTCCAAGAATAGTAATGGTTGTGCATTCTTGACAGTTGGCAATGGTGCATTCTATAGAGGATTTACTTCACCATACTACCGTTATTGTTCCCACCTAAATTAGCCAAAATTGGATTAGGCAGATTACCCCCGTTTGTTAAAGTTGGCCCACGAGTCTAGGTTGTACCTTTGTAGGGGTTCACCCCTTTGCAGGATCCTAAGTGGTGGTGGAGGCGGTATAACACAACAAGGGTAATTTGAGTAGTAGCAGGTGAGGGAACATACCCAGTAGCTAACATTACTAGAGTTGTGTTGACACCTAAATTTTGCCTAATCATTTATGGATTAATTACGTGAAAAATTAAGGATTAATTTTTAACCCCTAAATAAAAATATTTTCATTAAATTATGTGGCAAATAGACATTAGGCGCATTTGCATTAGTGGAATTTAGTGAAACATATTTTCCTTTTATTTTGTTTCATTTTTATTTTATGTAAAAAAATCATCATTATAAAAATTTAAAAAAATGATAATAATAAAAAAGGAAAAAAAAAAGAAAAGAGAGAGAAGACAAAAGAGGGGTCTCCCTCTGGGCGCGCTAACAGAAAAGAATAAAAAGGGGGAAAGGACAAAAAAAAAAGGGAGGGCTCAACATTTCCTTCAAAAGAAAATCACAAGAAGACAAGACAGTGAAAAAGCCATCTGCTTTCTGGGAGAGAATGCAAGTCCAAAACGGGAGAAAATATTGCGTACCTCTAGGGATTCCACCGTGGAAAAATACCCACTCTGGCGCGGCGACACGTGTCCGAGAGGGCCCACATGTCAGGAAGACTCTCCCGCTCCCACGCCACTGAGCCGAGCTGAGCCGAGCTGAAGCTGGGCGAAAATTTTTGAAAAACAGCCCTCTCTCTCCACACTCCCTCTCTCTCCCTTTCGCGCTCCCCATCTGCTCTGCACACACTCTCTCTCTCTTTCGCGCTTCCCATCTGCTCTCTACTCTGCGCTCCGTCTCCCTCACCCGCTTAGGCACCCCATCCACGAACGAGGTCCGCTACCTCCGACGAGCGGGGTCCGTCTCCTCGCGCCGGCGCCGACGCCGACGCCGCCTCCGGCGAGTGACGGCCTAGCCTCCGCCTCCGCCCTAGCCTCTGACACCTCCGACGAGCGAGGTTCGCCGTTGCCGACGAGCGACGTCCGTCGCCTCCCACGAGCGAGGTCCACTATCTCCGACAAGCGAGGTCTGTCTCCTCGCGCCGACGCCGACGCCGCCTCCCACGAGCGACGCCCTAGCCTCCGCCTCCGCCCTAGCCCCCGACGCCCATGCCGAAGACGCCTCCGACGAAGCCCGACGCCGACGGCATGCTTGTGTGAAGTGGGTTCTCTGCCTGCGGCATGCTTATTGGGTTTTTGAATTGAGGAGTGTCGGTTGATAATTGGAAAATGGGCATGCTCTCTCCTTCTCGTGTAGGGGAAAGACCCAATCCGGACCGTGTGCTGGGACGTCATTCCGGGCCTCCCACGAGATCCACCGCTGCCCTCAATATGCATTGACTTGAATAGGGACGGTTCTTTAAGCAGCAAGTCGATTGTTTTGCAAATTGACAACAAATCTCAACAAGTTTCTGCAAGTAAGGTCCTTACTGGGAAGCGCTATTCAATTACCCTAGCATAGACGCTTGTTAGTAATGGCATTAATGCATAAAACTGTAGTTTCTTGTATATGTGACTGCATGTCATATTTGAATTTTCTCACGTTCATTGTGTTTGGGACATCATAGGTGATCTTCGCCACTCCCTACAAGATAGACTAAGCAAGGGTGCATCAGGAAGAGGCCGGGATGAAATATACTTGAAACTCCGCACTAGCACAGGTAATTTCTAGCTTGAAGTTGTTTCTGTGTGATGGTTAAATTGACCTCATGTTGCTTAATCGATGAAGAAAATCATAAGCAGATTGGCACATATTTTCCTACTTTTGGATGAGTTTATTCTGTTTTAAAACACCTGTCGAATTTTAATAGCTAGGTTTTGCACATCCTATACCCCCACTTATTGATTTGTAATCACATGGAATGTGTATCTGGGAGTTGACATGTGCATCAACTTCAGATACCACCAAGGTGGCTGACTTGCCAAGTTTAAACTCAATGGTTCAACTTCACGGTGAAATGTCGGCATTAAGGTCAATTTTATTTTCTTCGATATATGGTTTTAGGTACAGGGGCCGATCTGAAAACCTATCTTTTTCTTTTTAATATCTGGTAGTTTTATTGGAGGCTTATCTCAAAATTGTAAGAATAAACAATCGAATCTTGTGACTGGCCTGGCAATTATCACTAGATTGGATTTCTCATGATGCCATGATGATTTGTATCCCTAACTGTTCTTTCCCTTCTTTTCTTGTTATTTTCAGCTCCACCGTTAAAGCTCATTGATTTACCTGGATTGGATCAAAGAGTCATGGATGATTCAGTGGTGAGGAATGAAAACTTTTCTCCAACATGGCTTAATTTAAAAATTGCTTGTGTGCTGCTCAATGCTTTTAACCATTGTTGCATCATGTGCTTCTCAGTTGATTGTGTAGGTGCATATGTCTTTTTTGAAGGAAAGCTTACTCTTTGGCTGTTTGTCTTGGCTCCTAGCTTTCTAATTCCACTTTTCTTGCTTTTCCAGATCAGCGAGTATGTTCAGCATAACGATGCTATTTTACTGGTTGTAGTACCTGCTACTCAGGCACTGGAAATTTCATCATTGCGAGCCCTCAAAGCTGCAAAAGAATATGATGAAGAAAGTGGGTTATTCCAAAGTTTTACCTATTAGGATTACTTTTTGCAGTGGATAGTTAGCAGTAACTTCTTGTAAATTGTTATCTTTCCGTGAATGAATTTATGTGATTCTATTTTATCTGTGCTGCAATTACCCCATGATACTTATGGTTTTACCAAGTTGTGCTTCTCCTGCAGGTACTAGGACCATAGGTGTCATTAGCAAAATTGATCAAGCAGCTTCTGATTCAAGAGCTCTTGCAGCTGTTCAGGCTCTCCTCTTGAATAAGGGACCCCCGAGGACAGCCGACATTCCATGGGTTGCTTTAATAGGTCAATCAGTTTCCATTGCTTCTGCTCAATCTGGAGGGGTGGGTTCTGAGAATTCACTGGAAACTGCTTGGAGAGCTGAGAGCAAAAGTCTTAAATCCGTTCTAACTGGGGCCCCCAGAGCAAACTTGGTAGAGTAGCTTTGGTTGAGGCTCTTGCTGGTCAGATTCGTAATCGTATGAAACTCAGGGTTCCAAATCTACTCTCTGGGTAACTCTATTTCCTTTTATAGGATCTTCCTGTGCATCATTTCTTTCATCACATCGTTTCTTCTGCAAAGCTTTTTATTTGTCAATAGTGCAAAATGTATGGTTGGATATTTGACTTCCAGTTGAAAATTGTTATACCGTGGCAATAAAGATTGAGGTTTGCATAATCTGTTTGGTGATACTATGCTCGTTGAGGGATCATGCAGACTCCGAAATACATACATTTTGTTCTACTAGTTGCTGAAAGCCAATAACTTACTTTTTCAGTCTTTTTTGGGTAGACTTTGAATTTCTGTACAAGGAAATTTTTGTGCACCCAGAAAGAAGGATAACCATATCGAATGTTTATGTCTTGTAGGAAATTTATCACTTTTTTTTGCCTAGGGTAGACTCTTGACTTTATTTCTGAAACTTCGTACATCTTATTACAATTTAGTGGTGAATATGGGCATTGTCTCACATACTTCCCTTGGTGCCAGCTCAATGTATGTGCTTGACATAATTTCTGATTAGTTTAGAAGACAATATATTAGATAATAAAATGTTCTCTTTGTTTGCAATTATGGCTCACAAGTTCCTTTGTCTTTGCCTCCAGTTGTCTTTACAACTTTATGTCTAAAGTTGTGTGTTTTGATTGGAACTATGATTATCCACATAACCATTGTTTGATTCGCAATCCATTCAGCATCAATTTGATCATTTATGAAATTGTAACATTACCAACATGTCGCAGGCTTCAAGGTAAGTCTCAGATTGTCCAGGACAAGTTGGTGAGGCTTGGAGAGCAGATGGTCAATAGTCCTGAAGGAACAAGAGCCTTAGCTTTGGAGCTGTGCCGTGAATTTGAGGACAAGTTTCTCCAGCACATTACGAGTGGTGAAGTAAGCAACTGAATTTTGGTAATTATAGAGGATATTTATGCTGTCTATCTTAGCACCCGGAAACATAAGCATTATATAAACTTTCCAACATATGGGTTTGAAGAACTAAAATGAGGTGGAAATGTTGTGGAGGGAAGAAGGAGTGAAATAAAATGGGTGTTCAAATGCCACTTTTGCTTGTGATAGATGAATATGATATGGAAATTCAAAAGAATGACGAATGTCTAATATGTTTGGTAAAAATAGTAGGAAAGCGAGAAAGGTAAGGCTATACTAGGAAATAACAATACCTATACAAGTGGAGGAATTGGCATTCTTTCTTTTTGCTCTGGTGAACTTCTACCAGCCACTAGTATAAGAATGAGAGTTGAAATTGCTACTTTATTTCGCCCCCATTGCGATGCATGAGCTCTGGAACAATATCCTACATTGCTTACCTATTGTTTTCAATGGGCCTTATGCTCGAGCAGTCTCCTTGCACTTATTAGTTTAAAATCTTGAATGGGATATTCTAACATAGTATTAGAGCTAGGTTTTGCCCCAATTTTTTTCTCATGTGTGGCGCTCCATTAGTCAATTCCACATGACATGCTCTGTCCTGTTTACTTGTGAGAGGGGATGTTAAAATATAACACAACACTTGCCTATGGGTTTCCAATGGGCCTTACATTCATTTGGTCTCCTTTTACCTATTAGTTTAAGCTTTTGGTTTAACATTTTAACAGGGTAGAACCAATCACGTAGGGTAGAATGGGAGCCAAAATTGTGATTCCCTTCTAGCTGTGCGTTAGCTTGCTTCTCATGATACTTGCGTATCTTGGTTTTACTCTGAGAATCTGTCTGTGAGCTGATTATGAAAATTGGAGTGAGTGCTAACTAAGATGCCATTGTTTATTTCACCCTTTCCAAATGGCGGGACAAACTTTTTCCGACTTACAAGCACTTAATAATTTTCTATATGCTGTTAAAAATTTTGTTGATAAACAAATTATAGTTCATTTCTAATGTGGCTGTTTTCAATGTAATTTGACACTCATTGTCAACCAAACTTTAATTGATGAATGAGATTTTGAATTTTGTTTAATCATCTATAAAGAGTGCGTGGACTTTTTAGAGGGATTCTAGCATGTGGATTTGGCTGCCAGCCGGCCCAAATAGAGAAAAAAATAAATTGGGCAGCAATACATTACATACAATCTACATTGGAAAATATAATTCTTTAACTAGTTTGGGAGTGATTATATACAGCACGCTGCTAAGTTCCATCGTATTGCTTTTTTGATAGGTAAGAAAGAATTTTATATAAGAAATATACCAGGAAAGAAAGAAAGAAAAGCAAAAAACAAGGCAAAAATCATAAGACTATGCAAAGTCAGAACAAGATGTCCAAAGCTGAATAAAAGAGCACAGCACAGAAGCAGCCAAAGATTCTAAACCCTAAAACAATCTTTTATTGAGTTCCTTGCAATTGCACCACATGAGACAAAGCGATATTCCAAAACTTCTTAGATATAGAGCCTCCTCCATAAGCATTCCAACAGCTAAAGAGCTGGATGGCATGACTTGGCATAACCCATGCCACCTTAGACGAGCTAAGGATATGACTCCCAAGCTTAAGAGCAAAGTCACAATATTATGTCCATTCATTTCTGAAATTTTTTTTGCATTTAAGAACTGGATACAATTCATTTGTCATCCAATTTCCAAGGCTGATATATTAAACCACACTATTTACATTATTTGTTATGAAATGCATTAGAATGTCAAATATAATCGACTAATGTTTTTGTGAATGCCAAAAATCATTTACGAATATTAATATGATGGAGCAGTATATGTTTATGAATAGAGTTGTCTTAAATGTTTTAGTGCTGTAAAACATATTAGCTTCTTCAAATTCAGTTTTCTGCAAATGTGGCGCTCTGCCCATTGATGGTCAGATATGGTCTATTCTAGTATGATTGGGCCTAGGGACTTGTGATATCTGATGAAAATTAATCAATGTGGGTGCTTGAGTGACTAACTCTGTTTTGCCTGCAATGTAGTCTCCTCATAGCCTGGTTTTCGGGTTGAGATAGAAGAAAAATTTTGAAATAAGGTTCCTTTTGCTCTTTTAAGTTTTAGAGATAACAGTAGCATATGGAGTGCAAGGCACGAGAATAACTCGAGCATTATTTCTTCGACTTGATGACATAAATTTTTACAAACCTTCTTTTAACTAAATCGGGAATTAACTTTGCAGGGTAGTGGTTGGAAGATTGTTGCCAGCTTTGAGGGTAATTTTCCTAACCGCATCAAGCAGCTTCCCTTGGATCGACATTTTGATATTAATAATGTTAAAAGGGTATATTGGTTTTGCTATTTCCTCTCATGATCTCCATACTTCTCTGATTATTTTGCTGGAATATTTATCTCTGGGCCTTGTGATCTTACCAGATTGTGCTAGAGGCAGATGGTTATCAACCTTATCTTATCTCTCCAGAGAAAGGACTTAGGTCTCTGATAAAAAGTGTCTTGGAGATGGCAAAAGAGCCGTCACGGCTCTGTGTCGATGAGGTAGCTGATTTTGGTTGCATTAATTGCCCTGTCATTCTTTACATGCATTGAGCTTTCTTTACTACTATGAAAAGTTGCTCTGCTTGCGACTGCTCTATTAAGTTTCTTGAAGATTCCTTTCAGATTCAATGCACTGATTGTCCTTTCCTACCCCTTGTCATACCTTGTGTCTACATTGGGCTGAAACAGGTGCACCGTGTCCTGCTGGACATTGTTTCTGCTGCAGCAACTGCTACACCAGGTCTTGGGAGATATCCTCCTTTTAAAAGAGAGGTACTAGTTTTTAGTACTCATGGTCGCTACAGTTTGGACAGTATCACAGTTTTTTGAATCATTCATTAGGTTGTAGCCATCGCAACTACCGCGCTTGATACATTTAAGAATGAGGCCAAGAAGATGGTGGTTGCGCTTGTTGACATGGAACGTGCATTTGTCCCTCCTCAACACTTCATTAGATTGGTGCAGAGGAGGTATGCTTACCAAGAGTGTGTCAATAGATAGTATTATCCTTTATTGCAGCAAATATTAGCTAGATGAGTTGAATTTGACGATCTTGGATTCACTCCTATTTTCCTTGAGGAAAATCGATCCATTTCACTTGCTTGTCTAGACTTTTACGTTTTGCTTAATCTAAATCTTGTGGCGGAAGCATTTTGTCATTTTCTTAACCTGAAACAATTGAAATTTTTAGAACATTCAAATGTTGACTCGTAGATTCATATATAACTTTTTCATATTTTTTGAAATGAATAAGTTGCTTTTTCCTTTCTAAAAATCTCAAACAGATAGGCCCTGTGTTTGCACTGAGTCAGCTGTACCTGCTGAAGGACTACTGGATTTTGTTGACAAAATGAGTTTTGTCAAATGCAAAATTGATTGTATTATAACTCTGTACTCCATCCACTTGAGTTCTCTAATGTGATCATAACTGTAGCATTGCTTAATTCTTCTAATTTTTTCTTTTAACTAAAACTTGTTTTGGGCTGTATCTTCCTGGTTTTTATCAATGGCAGCATTCACGTTTGCCACTACTTGTAAATTTATACCTTTGCCTGCTGAATATGAACTTATTGCTAGAGAGGATGAAGAAAGCATAGATTTTTGGTGCCTCTAATTGTGTCTTGATGTTTTATTGGTTGGGTTATATATGGTAGGGTATTGACGTATTCCCAAGTCCTTCATGTTGTTTGTCTGATCCCTTCAAATTGTCTTGAACAGGATGGAAAGGCAGCGTCGTGAAGAAGAGTTAAAGAATAGATCTTCCAAAAGAGGAGCTGCTGATGCAGAGCAATCCACAATGAACAGGGTGTGAACTCGTTTTTTCTCTTCATGAATTAGTGCTTCAATTTATAAAGAAGTTGTCGCTTATCACAACTGTTTTAAATTCTTATTTTCAGGCGACTAGTCCCCAAACAGGGGATCAACAGAGTGGAGGTAGCTTAAAATCCATGAAAGAGAAACCAAATCAGCAAGACAAGGATGGGCAGGAAGGATCTGTACTGAAGACTGCAGGGCCAGATGGAGAAAAGACGGCAGGTCTGCCCTGAGTCAGACTAGTTTTGAAAACTTTTTTACAATGCAGTTTTGGCTGAACAACAAACAACTTAATCGCATGAGGCCATCATACCTTTTGGCTCATTTTAATTGTCTCTTTAATTTTTTGAATGTTTCTATTGGTTCATCTACCTTTTTGTGTGCTGATTTCCTACTGCATATAATGATTCACATGGGCACACTTATCTATTTCAATATGCGAAAGAGCCATAAATTTTTTATTTTTATTTTACACTACTTGAATTTTTCTTGTGTCTTGTATGTGTCATTTTTGTAGGAAATGAGACGGGTATGCTTGTTTAATGGAGCAACTGATAAGCCATATTTTGCGTTTAGTGCACATTTGAACTGTTTTAGAAATCATGGCCATAGTCATCTACACGTGTCTTCAGACTTTCATAGGCTTATAATGGCCATGGTTATCTGCAGGCTTTTTATTGAAGAAAAGTGCAAAAACAAATGGATGGAGCAGGAGATGGTTTGTTCTAAATGAGAAAACTGGCAAGGTTAGTAGTGTATGTAATAAATAAATGCCCTGGAGTGTTTCTCTATCTGCAAATTAGTGGGATACCTGTTAATCCATGAATGTACTCAATTTATAGCTGTTTGACATTGTTGAGATACTTGCCACACTAATTAACCTGAAGTGTTTAGTTTATTTGACGAATGGTGTAGGCATAAATTACTATTGTTACATGGACTGTATTGCAAATTCTGCTTTAGAAATCTTTGTGTTGGATGTTACCCATTTTTTGGTGGTTGAAAACTGGAATTTTTTACAAAGAATTTTTTGTTATTTTCTGAGTCTATTATGACTAGGTGACCAATGTGTTTCAATGCTGTATTATTTTGCAGTTTTCATATACCAGGAAGCCAGAAGAGCGACTTTTCTGTGGTACCATCATTTTGCAGGTGAGGAATGTTTCAGGTTCTTCGGGTGGATTATTTTAGCATGAAATTCCTTGGTTGCTCACTTATTTTCAAGCTGACCAATTGTCTGAATCTTCTATGTAATTTTTTTGGGGGTGGCATGTGTCGGTATGCAGGCGCGCACATGTTTGATATATCTAAACAAGCCATAGATAGTAGTGAGTAAAATTCTTAAGTAGTTAATTATGGCTGCATTGAGAGAAGAGGGAAAGCAGCTGCTGGGTCTCGAGATTTATTCTGTTTCCATATTCAAGAAATTGGAGGGAAGCGGGACAACAAATTTGTAATGTTTTTGCTTTTGATTTGGCTAACAATGAGAAGAACAATATGGGTGGGAGCAAAAGGAAACATTTCTCTTCTGACCAACAGATTGGTTCAACTAAAGCATGTTCCTACCTTCACTTCTATTCAAAGTGTAAATAAGACAAGTGTACTTTTATTTGTAAAAGGCAAGTGTCCTTAGTTCAATCAACTAACTCTATTTTACCTCCGCATCATTTCCCTTCGGGTGCATCTAAAACTGGTTCATTCCTTTTTCTTGTTTTTGCTTCTGACTTAAATTGCCGCATTATATTGTTAAGCTCTGTCATCAAGAGGATACGTTGGAAAAATTGACAGCATGTATCTGCTTTTGCTTTTTTGTACATAGGTATAATAGCGTGTATCTACTAGACTAGTTATTGAAGAAGACATGTATCTATTAGCCTGTGCTTATGCTTGCCAGTCATTTCTTCAAATTGCCAAATCCTCTGCAACACCATCTGTTGTCCCTTTCATATGCTAAGTGGCCATCCCTTATTCCTCTGTTTACTTGTGATTTATTGCTGTCCATTGGATTTGCATCATGACAGTATAAAAGTTCACATTTATAATTCAGTTGACCCCATTCAAGCTACTGGAATTTCTACCTAACTTCTTGTTTGTTTCTGGATGTTGGTCGTGCAACGGCTGGATGAATTCATCAGGAATGTAACATTGAATTCACTGCCAGTATGCCTTGGGATGTTGCTTATGCTGTAAAGTTTAATGGAGTTTACGCTGTGGGAGATGGTCTTCTTTTTTGCAGGTCTACAGTGATAAATGTTGTGCCTGGTGCATCAAAAATTAAATTGCTAACTTGCGGTCTTCCCTGAGTCTTATGTTTCTAGAAATGTGGAATTGTGATGTTACAAATTATTAACTGGTAAAAGCCTTTCCAATTGGCAAGTAAAATGAGCTTACTCCATATTTAATTTGAAGTCAAGGATCCTCCTAACAATAATTCAATAGAAGCATACATAATGGTTTCTAATAGTGTTTGAGGATGACCTGAATAAAAGCAATGCTGAATAAAAGCAATGAGAATCATGAATTAACAAATATAGAGTAGACATGCCACTAAATAAGTTAAAAGCTGGTGGACGATGTACATTGTGTGTTAACTTGTAGAAAATTCTTGTTCGCTATATTTTGTCCTTATTAAAGCTTTTTGTCTTTAGGTCCTGAGTGTTCAGCAGCTATATCGGATCTGTACACTATACTGGGATGACAACTACAACACTCGAAGTGTCTCTCCTAATGTACGTTTCCAACCTACAATTAGGTGCTCTAAGAAGATTCTCTTGCTGTTATACTGACAACCACAACTTCACTTTTTCTCTTGCTGTTATACATTATTAGTCATCTTCGAGGGGTTTTCCCCCATCGTTGGCACTTCTTTTTTGTCATTCACTAGCAGTTGATCATCTGTTATTGTAATATTGTTGGAAGTCTTTAGAACCATTTGCATTTTTGGGTGGCAGATACTCTTGATATGTTATTCGGCCGTGTAGTTATAAGGCGGTGCTGGCGTCTTGCTTTCCCTCCTCGTCCAAGCTTAGCTGATCCATCACCAACGCCTTCTCTCTGTGGTAATTGCACTGTGTCTAGTGTCCACCCCCTCCTTATCTAACTTCTATTTATGGTTGGCCAATCTTGGATTGTAATGTAGATCATGTTTCTTATGGACTAGGAATTTTTCCTTTTCTCGCTGTTGATCATATGGACATCAGCAGCGTTGGGCAAAGTCATCTGGAATCTGGGATGGACTATCGAAACCTCCAGTTTTCCACCGGCAACAGCTTCTCGGCAAAGCATGTGTCTGAAACAAGAAGTGAAGTTTCTAGATTCCAAAGTCATCCTGAATTGGCGTCAAACCACTGGAGCAGAGGGAAAGTGTCGGTGTTAAATCAGATGGCAAAGCTTGTCCAGAAAGAGATCATTGATCTTCTTGAGAAGAATTTGCTCGATCATGCTTATCTTGAAAAGGAGGCTAGAGATCGCCTCGACTGTCTGGATTTTCTCCCTATTGATAGTAGCCAATTCAAGGAGCAAGTGAAGGAGTTTCTACTCTGTGCTTCCCGGCTTGCTGAAGTCGAACGTCCCACCAATGAAACTGCAATGCCCAACGTCCTGGAGCACTGCAGTCATGCAAAGAAGAGATTTCATGATGTATCCGAGAAATATTCAGTGACATCGGATGCATATGCTGCTGGCGATGGACGAATTAAACATCTCCAGGAAGATGTCCATTGTGCAAAGGAGACTCTGCTCAGGATCGAGGCAGAGTTGCATGAGTGCGAGGTGGAGCATGCGGAGCTCCAAGGATGGCTTGCCGAGATAACTCGAGAGATGGAGGAGGCCAAGAGTGTGGAGCCTTCCTGCGCTTGTGTTGGTTGTTCGATCTTGGAATTTCATAAACGATGCAGTCTTCGAGATTGGTGTGGTTGGTTTTTCATATCCTTGTATCTCCTTTATGTTCTGAAAGTCAAATTTACCTCTTTCATATGCAAACGGCCTCCGCATTTTATATAATTAATTCTTTTTATTAATTTCCTTTGGCAGGGTTGGCATTCTCTAATGCTCGTGCGTACAGAGGTTTAATTGAAGTGTGGAATACTTGGTTCTGCACACTTCCATAGGGAGAGCCATCTATTATCAGGAAAAGCGACATGGCGCGTGTCTGACTTTCCGGCATCTGATCTCTCTCAGAATCTCAAAGTACCAAGTACGCTCTTCTTTGAAGCAAGTCCTTGATTGTCCTCACTAGATACATGAAGTTTATAATGACAAGGAAATAAGTATTAATGCTGTGTTTTCCAAGTACTTCTAGTTGAGTAAGGAACTCAGAGCCGTTGAATTCTAGCAACCTCTGGCAGAAGTTGGTTTGTGTTTGCTTTCTTTTATGGGGATTGGTAGAAGGGGTTGAGGGAAGACTGGTGATGGAGATTATACTATTGGACTGCAACTTTAGTGTTATCTTGTACACTGCTCGTCTCTATATTGCTTTGATATTAGGCTTGCAAGTATTTTGGTTATTATATGCCTACAGTAGATCCATGGTCCCTTCACGTTCCTTCTGCCTCTCTTCAGGTGGCGTCAAACGTGGCAGTTCCCATGAGTTTTTTTTTTGTTGGCATTTCTCTCTCTTCCCAGAAAAAGCTTTTTGACTGCGTGTGTGGGTTTGTGCCATGCAGCAGCCTTGCATTTGGGTCTTGAAGCGCCGGGTTCTCTCGGATTTGAGAACGGTGTTTGGGTTGAAGCGTGAGAATGTGAGGTGGGATGTGGTTAGATCCGACAGAAGGTTCGTGCTGAGGGCGGTTGTGGATCCAGTGAGCTCCGGCGAACCCAGGTCTGATCAAGAAGAGGTCGTTAAGTCAGAGGAAGGAGACCCACTTGCTAAATTCCATGGCATTGTCACTTCTTGGCCACTGGTTGTTTATGTGGTAAAATCTCTCTCTTTCTCTCTCATTTTCATTTCACTGGGGGTTGATTTCAGTTTTTAAGGAAGAAGTGTGAATGAACGCATGGAAAAAATGAAATTTTTTACTGTTTGCACTTGTTAGAGCTCTACGATGCTGTTTGTTATTGTAAAGCTTTCTCGCTTATGTGGTGAATGAATGATCTGAAATGTTGGGTTTGTCTCCTACTGGTTGTTGGAACTTGAATTGGTTTAATCTGTGATAGGAACCATCTGAAATAGGCGATGTTTTGGGTGGGTTTGGCTTAACTTAGTGAGTTTACTTGTTCTGTTGAGAGAGTTCGGGCGTTCGTCCTAATTCCTTTGTGGGTGTTTCTTGCTTATCAGATGAAAAGAAAGTCTCGTGCTGGATTTGCTTTTGGGTTATGCATTGTGACTGCGTTTGTGTTCTTTGCTGTGAGAGTCTTGAAAGCAAGGAAGGCGAACTACAATCGTTCGGGCTCTGTAGCTAGACTTGGCACAAACTAATGTGTATCAGAAGCATGGCGTTCCCTTCCGTATACAAGCTGAACATGAGGAACTGCAAAGGAAACTGGAAGCTCTACAGATGGTTAGCACTATTCTGCATGTCAATCAGTTAGCTGTTCTGTTGTTGATAATGGACTTCCTTATTTGCATATTGCAAATGATTATCTTCAGTTCGTGTTCTAGGTTTTATGTTCTGCTTGCTTTAAACACCATTATGTATTCAGAAGCGTGATTCATGTCATTCTATTGTGCTCACTGCTTGTGTCCATGCTAAAAATGGGAAAATTGGACTTTCCAAAAAATGGGTTAAGTGTCAAATCTTGACAATTCTCAGTCTTGTGTTTTTTGTAACATATTTTTTTTATTTCTTCGGTAGATATTCTGGATTCTTGTTTTGTTGGATCTTCTTGTTGTTCTGTGTCCAATCTACATACATGAAGATCAAGACAAATCTACGTATATGAGTTCACTCATTCATAAGGAGAATGAGCTGCCTCCAGGGTTTTTATACATCATCATGTTTGATGTATTCATTTACTTGTGATTGGTGCAGGACCAGAAATTTGATAAACTGGTAATTGACCGGAAGAACGCCCAGGATTTTTAAAGACCCTTAAAGTTCCAATCATCGCCAGTAGACGGTGAGCAGAGTGCCTCACAGAATCAATCATCAAATTCTTCCGAATCAGAGCACTCATCTTCAAGTTCTTCTATCAGCCAATCATCCGCTGAGGAAATTCAAAAGCAGTAGAAGGCTCCTTTTTAGAGCCTGCTTTCCTTTTTTACTGAGAAGGAGCTGAGAGTTGGGAAAAGAAGAGAAACATAAGCTGGTTGGTTGTAAATTGAATGATTTTGTATCAAACGTAAATATCCTTTCATCGATGCGAATTATTGCATTTATTTGGAATGCCCTGATGTCTGTCTGTCTGTCTCTCTCTCTCTCTCTCCCGCAGCACTTTTTCTTTCTCATGAAATAAAATGTGCATGAAATTGGTTCAAGCTAAAATGGTATCTCAGCTTTCAGATCATCTTCGCTCACTTCGAATCATGAATTATTGGGTACGTACACCGTGATAACATTACACTTCCTTTTGCTCAGAGGTTTAGCATGGTCATACGATTTTATGAAGGAACAAGACACCTATTTGCTGGTACTCAAGGCACATACGAGCATTGTTGGTATAGCCCCTGAAAGTAAAGGACGTGCCAAAAAATCTTGCTTTATGTATCACAATACAAACCAAGAAGTTCTTAACAAATATGACGGTAGCCTTGAAGCCATCACATACTCTACTCTCAAAATAGTTATGACCCCCTAATTCCTCTGAGGAGGGCTCCTTCAGAACCGAAAAGAGCAGTACATACAGACGAGAGGCTGATTACTTCGAATCACTAATTTTTTGCAGTAGCTATTTGCCTCGTTCCGACGGAGAAGAACTCGGTGATGACTTCAAGAGGCATGCCTTTGGTTTCCGGAACTTTCAAAAAGATGAACACCCATGATATGACGCACACGACAGCATAAATGCCAAAGATGCCGGCTAAGCCGATCGAATTGAGCAACACAGGCAACGTATCGGTCACGATGATGTCTCCTATCCAGAAGACTAATGCACATATTGTGATGCAGAGACCGCGCACCCTTGTGGGGAATATCTCAGAGCACAGGATATTTGGAATAGGACCATAAGCCGTCATGAAGCAGCAGAAGTAGACCACCACACAAATGGTCGCAATCAAGGAGCTGACCACCGAGCTCGAGCCCACCAGTTTGACGATTACTAATACTACAAGTGTCACGATGAGCACCGGAATTGTAGTCAAAAGGAGCGTCCTGCATCAATGCAAATTGATTGATTGCAACACCACCAAAAATAAAGAGGTGAAAAGTTGGAACATCTCCATATTTCATGAAATTATAGAGGAACGTAGATATGCCATCAAGTCCAGTATCTTGTTCCTCCAAAATCGGGGAGAGAGAGAGAGAGAGAGAGAGAGAGAGAGATGTTTACCTTCTTCCAGAGGTATCCATGAGCCTCATGCCCACAGCTATACATGGTAGCATTAAGAAAGTCGTGAATGCGCTTATAAGAAATGACGTGGATTCTGAGCTGATCCCTAGGTTTGCAAGAAGATCTTCAACTACAGCCTCTTCAAGAATTTGAGGAGCGTAGTAGAGAACTCCATTTATTCCAGAAAACTGTATTATAAGCGTGTCAGCAATGCTTCAATGTCAAATTCATGATCCCATTTATACATGACTTGCTAAAACAATAAAAGCTTTGGCTTGTCGCAATTTGCCATTGAGGAAGGACCAAATACGAAGATCCAGACAAACCATAGGGTCATTTACTTGATCCCAGAACTGGACCAAACAATGGAAGATGGATGCCTACGACCTATTGCAAACATAGAGAATGCATATTGCCATCAGGTTAATGACTCCATCAGGTTAATGTATAGCAAAAAGCAATAAAACAGAGAGAGAGAGAGAGAGAGAGAGAGAGAGAGAGAGAGTGCCTGCATGTTGTCAAGCCATAAAGTAAGACCGACAAGAGCTGAACCAGCAGATAGCTTTCTAAAATCAGCCCCCCAATCCTTTTCAGCTACTCTGCATCAGATAGACAATACGGCAAACTAATATCAGCAGAAAGAAATTTAACCAAGTCTAGACCTGTTGTTCACATGATATCTACTTATACAACATTGAGGAATATATTCAATAAATCAATCGATTCAGCCACAAGTTTTAACCCCAGTATCCAGTCACATCTTAAAAGTTAAAACTACATTAACCAAAATACTGGCAACACCTAGTAACCCAGTTTTATTCTCATGGATGAAACCTAATTATTCAAAGGAACTGAAAAACAATTCTGCTTGACCTATATGCTTGATGTTCATGGAAAAGGAGATTCTAGAAAAATTGATGACCGTACAATGCACCTGAACACATCCTGGCAGTAGATACTTTTCTTTATTGCCAACTGAAAGACCCAGGAAGCAGTGGCACGAAGCTCAAATGCCCACAAAAGATCCTCTAAAGCGTTGACAAAATTAAGAGCAGCATTGTCTTCCAAAGGATGCAACTTCTCCAGAAAAAGATCTACCTCTGAAACTAGGGACTTGCCCTTTCCAATGAGAAGCCTATGAAACAAAAGCAGCCAAAGCATAACATTTTTAAGTTCATAAAAGGGACAGACCGAATAAAGAAGTTCATAAAAGGGGAGAGTGAAACCTAAAATTGTCATATCTCATATCCGAAGATCGATTAAGTAATGATTACCTGATGGGAAGATCGAATCCAGCACATTTCAATGCATTCAAGAGATTAATGGCTTCACATGCATGCTGGGACAAACTCGCAGCCCTCACAAAGCATGTCCATATCCTGTGATCGAGTTCCACACCCTCACTCTTCATTTTATCAAGCTTTTGAATGGCAATGCTGTAGTCACCATTTTTCAGGTAAGCATCGATAACTGAACCGTATGGTAATGTACTCAGACTTATTTCATTTACTTTCAAGTTGTCAGGAACTCTTTCAGATTCCTGAGGATGTCCAGAGCTTCCATAAGAAACCATAAGCAAGTGCATTGTGGCGATTGTCGGTTCTATCCCAGCCTTTTTCATCACTAACAGCAAATTTTCAGCTTTAGAATGATCTCCCAAGTCTCTATAGAGTTTCATCATAATGTGATAAAACGAAAGATCTAATTTGTGCCCTTTTGAATGCAGCTCCATGAAAAGTTCTTCAGCTTGTTCCAAGTGATGCTGCTTGGCAAAGGAAGATATCAAGCTCTTGTACGTGGATAGCTTAGGTTCCAAGCGGAGCCTTCTCATTTCATGCATCAACACTAAACCTTCTTCAGCCCGACAGTCTCTGCAGTACATTATGATCAAAGTATTATATGTCTCTTCATCTGGCTTAAGGCCAGCTTCTTGAATTTTCTGATACATCTGAACTGTCTTTTTGAAGTCCTCAATCCCTGTGTACAATTTAAGCATAGAATTCCATATCAAAAGATCAGGTTTAAATCCTGCATCTACCATCTCAGACACCATGGCTTCAACATCCCTTACTCTTCTCCCTTTGCATAACAATCCGATCATAATCCTGTAAAGATGCATGGTAGGAACATAACCCGCTGCCTTCATTCCAGCATATATCTTCTTCACTTCAAATACATTCCCAGATTGAGCAAAAGCATCAAGCATCAAAATAATAGAACTGTTGCTTATCTTGAAACCCATATCTTGCAACTCCTCGATCACTACGTAAAGTTCATCCAACCGCCCATCAGTGATCAAAGCTTGCAAGAGACCATTGATGGACTCCAGTGTAGGAGCAGAGCAATCTCTCATCAACGTATTGAAAGTAGCCCTCGCGCGCTCATAACAGCCACTGGCAGCGTAAGCATGTATCAATGCATTCCAAACCTTACGATCTACTGAACGTCTCATTCTAAGACCTCCCACACTCAACAGATTTGGCTTACGCATTTTTTCAAACACAAGGTGAGCAGCAAGCTAAGGGGCAAATATCGATCCATTCGGCACCAAGAAAGTATAAATAAGTACTAGTTATCGGTGGCTCAGTCCATGCCGACTTATTGACAGGAATGTTGAGACATCTACTTTATACTAACTCACGATCTTTCACACACTAACAAAAATACTTCTTTTATTTGATGGGATAATATGCACCTCAGAGAGGCATTAAAATGATACTTTTAAATCATTTCAAATGCTCAGAAAACACAATTAACAAAGAAACAATGTTTTCAGACAAGCACCAGAATTGTTTTGTCAAAGAAGTTCGAACTCCCACACCAGAAACAGGTGATTTACATGTTGGAAAGAGCAACCATAAAATGAGAAGTATCAAAGAATGCGGGCTTAAAATCTTTCCTGAGACACTTTTGCCATGATACTTGTACTCATTACCTTTATTTCATTCCCCTGAAGCCGTTTCATTGTCAAGTTTTGGGCAGAAATATGCAGAAAGGGTTCAATCCAATGAGTAAAAGCTTGTGTGCCCAAAACGAAGCAAACATGTCCCATTTGGCACTATAAGACTATAAGATGCAACAGATCAAACGCAAACTGATTTTTTGATAAAATACCATAGCACGCCAGCAATATATTTTGAAGAGTTAATGGGAAATATGATTTTCCGTCTATTCTATTGACAAAATTGATTCCAACAGGCACGAAAAGAAGTTGATACTACATGAAAGTTCATGTGTGTTTTCTTTTCCTAATTAGTATAGGTACAAATACAGTTGATACACAACCAGCGATATATTGCACAAAACATTTGTAGAACGTAACAGCGATAGGCATTAGAAAAGATCAGTTTATGTAATACTTCCCATAACTCATGTCATAATAAAGAATGAACACTTGTTACTCAACTGTTCATATTTTACTGCTTTGAACCATCTTCAGCAATTAGTCAGTTTTCCAGTTGTCCTAGAAGCTTAAGTTCCAGTATAACACTTTACTTCAGCAGAATGAGTTTCAGCAAATGCAAAAGGTAAGTCAGCATTATATCCGAAATTGGGAATGCAATCCCCTTTAAGCATCAGTCTGACAGTGTTAGTGGAATTTTGTACGAGCTTTTAGTGAAGATTGCAGTGACATATGTAGTTCCATAATAACTACTTTCTTCATTTTCCTTGTGACAAGCATATATATCAACACAATTTACTAAATTTTCATCCAATTTTCAAGCATGTATTTAAGGAATAAAGAACTAAGAGCAAGATTGACCAGAATTTCTAGGTGGAAGCATCTTCCCAAAATAAAAGAAATTGCCAAATATAATAGCATTTGGAGAAACTAACCTTCTTGCGCTCTTGACGTATATTTTTCCTTTTGTTCTGCTTCATGTCCATCAAAAAGTCATCAAAGCTGTGGCACAGACAGTGAAACTTGAAGCATGGACCTTTTGCATGCAAGATAAACACAAGAAATGTAAAATGATCAAAAGTTGGCATTCCAAGTAAATTTAAGACACAACTCATTTAGAGAAGCAATGCTGCAATCATATGCTAATTGGTAGGACAAATTGCAAAGGAAATTGGTTTGCGCACAATAACAAATGGAGAGAATTGACAGCAGCATCACATCCAAGTATACTTTCAAATGAAAGTTGCATTTCACCTAGATGACTTTGGTGAAGCATTTATGGGCAATGACTCCCCTTGACATGCTATCTAGATCAAACGGAGATAACTCCATTCAACTCCCAAACACTTTTGACCCTCACTGACAGTCAAGGAAAGGGGTCAAAGATGTATGAAAGCTACGAAATACTTAAGTAAACTAATATAGGCTTATGATGAGATTTGATCGTGCTACTTTCTAAACAGATGGTTTTGCAAATTCTGAAGAAGTATTTTAAGCTACATGCCACTTTTATATTAATGATACTATTAAAAAGTTAATTTGACTGAGAAACTTGAAATATTACAGACAAGCCTATTTTCATTAGCATTGAGTCTAATGTTTCAGCACTTGTATGTTTAGTGGTTTACTTGTATAAATATAGACAAAAGATGTGTCTTTGTTCCCCAATCCTATTGCGAAAGAATATATAATTGAATACTTATCTTGACCATTAAGAAAGTAAGCACATTGCCGGAAGTTTTCACCATGTTATATGAATTTTACTTCAGATGGCTTTGGCTGGAGCCCTCCAGGAGCTCAGTCGTAATAGTCTACAAAAATATTCATTGCATCACACAGGATATATAGTGCTCCCAAGGTTTTGTTAAAATCTTAAACTAGCCCTTCAGAACCCTTTCTGCATGTACTAATACACTTCAGATGAAGATGAGTCTCCTGGATTGTTTTACTACCGAAGGGAAAAGTGATGAAGGAAAAACCAAAAGTCGACGTCAATGTAATTAGCAGGAGTAACATCAGGCCTAACTGTAATTTCAGTGTTCATTTTGCCACTCACCATGTATAGTTTCGATTTCTCCAATGGTACTGCATTCCTATCCTCTGTAGAAAACCCTTTTCCTTGAGGTAGTGCCATTCATTCTCAGAAGAAAATGTGATGTGAATCGACGAAACCTGGGACTGTCATCAAGGATATACATCAAATTCATAACTACAGCATATTGAAATATCAGATTTACAGTTCAGGAATTTCCATCTTTAAGTAAGCCACAGCTAGCCACAACTTCCCCACTTGTTTGGCAAATAACTAAGTTATTTCTTGTTTTCCATAGGACCATACATATAGAGATGAGCCCCGAAAACTTTTTAACTCAGGTGCAATTCCAGCCAAGGGAAAAGGTCCAAATATTTGATGGAGTACAAAGAAAGCCAAATGACGAAGGGAAAGTGCAATAAAAGTTTGGCCATTACATGGATGCGACATCATATTCACTATGGACAACCACACATCTGTTATCACGTACCTTAGCAACCAGATTCTTTAAGGCGTCCACTACAATGTCCAAAACTTGATCCTTATATGAGGAATCGCGAAGTAGAATCCGAGGACCAGTTACGGGGGTAAAAGGGACACAACACTGGTACTTTGGATAGTATCTTGAACCATAACTGTAGTAAGCGTCCGCCCAAGAATGGTCGAAAACAAATTCACCATAGGAGTGACTACACATCAACATGTAAAATGAGAGTGTAACCACAGCCAAAAAGCTCCTTGAAGATTTTGAAAATTGCCCAATTTTTACCTATTTAAGAGGAGCATACAAGAGCCTATTTATTTGATGTTTGTAGCGAAAATGAATGTAATTCTGAGAACAGAGAAGTAGGAAAAACCTTTTAAGATAAAGTGGAACAACGCCTATAACAGTCCCAGATTCATCCTTCGCAACAATATGCTGCGGCATCCATCCTGTTTCCTATAAGCATTTAAAAAAATCAACGGAGTATTCAGGAGAAGCTATTCAGCTTAGTAGCATACTAATACACAAAGAACTCTGTCTAGGAACAATAGGAAGAGAAACCAAATTCCAAAGGCACTCAGAGGGTGCCAATCCTTTAAAAAGAAAACTTCACTAGGAAGACATCAATAACTACAAAACTTAACAGTCCCTCTTTGTTCAAAAAGATATTTTGCAGCATATACCAGAAGTAAAAGGAACTTCTTTTTTGCTGTCTGTCAGAGCATCCAGAGGAGAGTCATCTCTCTCGAGACAGAAACATGTTGGGCCGATAAACTGTTAGGCGTAAAAGCATCAGGGACACCCCAGAAGTAGTGTGCAACCAATTTATCAGTGAAAGCTTATGCATGAAGGAACCAAGGAGGACTGCATTATCAATGAAGCCTTAAGTCCCATTCTTTGCCATAGAAGGAAATACCGATCATCCAATCCTTTTCTCAAGAGAAAAAAAAAAAGCAGTAGAAATTATGAACTAAACAATTATGTTGATGAACAACAATTTCGACCCCTTAGAACAGAAAGCAAAGTCTCACCTTCACAGCAGAGTGAGACTCCTCCAAACTCGAAAGAAACCCATGCGAAAGAAACGGGTTATGTTTCTCAGGGCCAGTAGCGTCAAGAGCACACGCATCCCAATCATTTGACGAAATCTCAGAGATGGAAGACAACCGAGAGCGATACCTGTATAGGTCTCAGCTTTGTTGTCGACACATCCTGCAGGACAGAATCAGCAGAAGGGAATTAGACAAACCTATTCATTTACTATATCTCGGAAACAGAACTATCGCGAATGTGTCGATATGATGATTGCCGCCACATCTGATGACTATAGTAGAAGATACCTCGGCTCCTGGTGCTGTCAAAGTATAGTCACCGAGTGAAAGATCAACAGTTTCTCGAGGCTCCAAAGACTTCTTGGACCTCCAGAACAGTGCACGAATCCCGGAGGCCCGGAATGACGTCCCAGCACACGGTCCGGATTGGGTCTTTCCCCTACACGAGAAGGAGAGAGCATGCCCATTTTCCAATTATCAACCGACACTCCTCAATTCAAAAACCCAATAAGCATGCCGCAGGCAGAGAACCCACTTCACACAAGCATGCCGTCGGCGTCGGGCTTCGTCGGAGGCGTCTTCGGCATGGGCGTCGGGGGCTAGGGCGGAGGCGGAGGCTAGGGCGTCGCTCGTGGGAGGCGGCGTCGGCGTCGGCGCGAGGAGACAGACCTCGCTTGTCGGAGATAGTGGACCTCGCTCGTGGGAGGCGACGGACGTCGCTCGTCGGCAACGGCGAACCTCGCTCGTCGGAGGTGTCAGAGGCTAGGGCGGAGGCGGAGGCTAGGCCGTCACTCGCCGGAGGCGGCGTCGGCGTCGGCGCCGGCGCGAGGAGACGGACCCCGCTCGTCGGAGGTAGCGGACCTCGTTCGTGGATGGGGTGCCTAAGCGGGTGAGGGAGACGGAGCGCAGAGTAGAGAGCAGATGGGAAGCGCGAAAGAGAGAGAGAGTGTGTGCAGAGCAGATGGGGAGCGCGAAAGGGAGAGAGAGGGAGTGTGGAGAGAGAGGGCTGTTTTTCAAAAATTTTCGCCCAGCTTCAGCTCGGCTCAGCTCGGCTCAGTGGCGTGGGAGCGGGAGAGTCTTCCTGACATGTGGGCCCTCTCGGACACGTGTCGCCGCGCCAGAGTGGGTATTTTTCCACGGTGGAATCCCTAGAGGTACGCAATATTTTCTCCCAAAACGGGAAGAGCAAAAGGAAGGGTTCAAAAACAAAAGAACAAAAAAGAAAAAAGAACAGAGAAGAAGTGGGAGGAGGAACAATGTTGGAGAGAATTTTTGAGAGGAGAGAAAGGGGAGATCGAGAGAAAGTGGAAGCGAATCAGAGAGACTCGAGCTTCATCCACTCGCCGGAGGACCGCCTGAACCGTCGCCGAACCCCCCCAGCCACTGTGCTTCATCTCAGATAGACACGAACTAGGTGGGTTTCGTTTCTACTCCTCTGTTTCGCCTTTTACTCCCTCGCCTCTTGGGTGCCGAGCACACCGAACCTATTCGGTGGTCGCCCGACACCGCAAAATGAGGACAACATTTCTTCAATCTTGAACAGTTTTTGTCAAGAAAGAGCTTTCGAATCCCACTGAGATCCACTTAGTAGCCGTTAGTTTTAGGTGCATCTCACCTTCTTATTGAAATATCCCAATGAGCCTCTTTGAGTTTAGGATCCCGAGTCTGATCTTGCATTGTTGGGTCATTGTTGTACAAGCCGAGACCTTATTGTGGCAAAATATGGTCGTATGGATCTTCTCACTTCACGTTTGAGTTAAAAACCGCAACAAATGTCACACTAGAATACTTTTATGAACTCACACATCACCTGTTCGACGAAATGCCTAAGTGAAGGCCCGAGTTATTTTTTGTAAAATCAGTGCTTGAAAGTCGATTTTTATGTTTGATTAGTTCCCATATTGGTCGAATGGTGTCTGCGTTCATGTTTTCTCTGTGATTTCTTTTCGGTTTCGTGGAATATCTTGCATCGCCCGAGTGAGCCGTCGATGAAGCCTTAGCCGAAGATGCCGTTCCTGTCGTCAGAACGACACTCGCGGTTTGGGGCCGCTCCCGTTAAGCCATTGTCTCTGCTGCTTGGTATATGTTTGTTTGCTGAGATTTAGTGGGTTTCTTTGGGGGCGAAAAGTGTGGTGGCTGGAAATCGTATTTCTACTCGTCAATGTTGTTTCGTGGTCGGAATTAGTCGACGGTTCGGCAATCGCGTTGGCCAGCGGCAAAGGTGGAGGTGTGGTGGCCGTCGGCATTGCCGGAGTGGGCTGAGTCGCCAGGCAGTGATGTGGCGCTCTCGGCGAAATCTCGGTGATAGCATGAAGCGTCTCGGTGAAGAAGCAAAGAAGAAAGCATTCTGGGGAAGACATGCGAAGGAGGGGATGAAGACCAGAAAAGAAAAAATAGAAAAGGAAAAAGAAAACAAAAAAGGGGAAAAGAAAGAAAAACAAAAAAAAAATAGGAAAAAAGTGTACAAAACGGGTTCCGGGCGGGTTGGAGAATCGGGTCAGATAGCCGGGTCGGATCGGGTCAGGGGACCCGGTCCCGAATCTTTATTTTATTAATAAAAATTTTCAAAAATTTAACATTTAAAAAACATTAAAAAGAATTAAAATATTAAAAAATTCCAAAAAAACTCGAAAATGTTTAAAAATCCCAAAAAAAAGATTAATTAAATAAAAATATTTAAAAAATCCAGAAAATTCAAAAAATGTTTACAAATTCAGAAAATTCCAAAAATGTTTAAAAATTCAGAAAATTCAAAAATTGTTTAAAAATTCAGAAAATTCAAAAAATTAGGAAAGACTAAAAAAATCAAAAAATTAGGAAATATTTAGAAATTAGTTTTGATCTTAATTTCACTAGATTTTAGGTTAAAAAACTCAAAAAAAAATGAGAAAGACATTCTAGAAAGTTCTCAAAAATCGGATAAACCATTAGGGCTTTACCTTAGGACTTTTGACTGCATTTTCTTTTTAGAGACGGTGCTAGGTCGCCGGTTGTTTGTTTTCTTCATAATTATCTGGTTGTGCACTTTTAATTTATTAATTGTTATTTTCTATTTTTTAGAACGGTTAGGTGGGATATTAGCTTTTTCGATAGGCTACCTAATACGTTAGTTTACAAACATTTAATTTTAGGTACCGAAAAGGCACTAGTTAAATTGTTAGTGTAATCAAGTCCCCGAATTTTGGAATCTCTGGTTTCCGCACGTATCAAGACGATACTCCCGCGTCTCGATCAGGGTTCCTAGCCAACCCTTGATCATAGCTAGTGGCGACTTCAATTGAATGCTTAAATTAGATAATTCTTGTCGTGCGAGGTATGAGGCTTGGGAGTGCCTTAGTCATTGGATCAATGTACCATTTGGTTCACCATTCAAACAAACCAATTGTTGTTCATATCCATCGACAAATACCTTTCAACCTAAACCCGATCACTCAATCGGAACGGGTAGGTCGCGACAACTTGACTCCATTTGCCTTCTCTGTTATTCAGTAAGTTGCCTCGGAACATCCACATCTTCACCCTTCAATTGATTTAACACTAGAGGTGCTGTTGATGATTTAGTGCGTCCTACTCTCTCGCTAATAAGTGGTGGCAGCGGCGGCAAATTGTTCCCACTAACATTATCAAGGTTAAGCTAACTCTCGATACGTGCCATGGTACTTTCTCAAATCTACTATACTAATCCCACCAAATGGACCAAAAAGATGTTTCGTCGAAATTTCTTCTGCAACGAAATACCTTTCACTCAAAGTCCTTAGATTTTTAATTAAGAAAATCAAGATTTTGCGCCAACACTGGATAGAAAATATAATAGGCACAAGTGAAGGAATCAACACCGTTGAATTCAAATTGAATCATACAGATTGAAACCATGCCGAAATTTAATCGACATCACAACTTGAGAACGTAAAGACACTATGCCAAAGTTTAATCGACGATGTAATACCTAGGATGGAGATACACATCGGAATTCAATCAACGACACAAATTGGAAAGTGAGCTAAGGAAAGATAAAGTGTAGTAAATGAAAGCTATAAATAAAGAAAAAATTGTGTTTGATTTGTGTAGGGGGTTCAATTAAGGTAAGTGTCTTTTGACGGTTTCCTATAATCTCAACAAACTTCGCATCCATGTTCTTGAATGGTTGCCTTTGTTATATGTGAGTTGTTCTGCGATGGTTGTTTTCAAGTGATATCTGTCCCCTCCAAAATGCATGTCTGTGACCCAATTGCCCATCAATTTCAAGTTTTGAAATGGTGTTTTAATTATTTACTGCCGAGGCTCACATATCAGTGGCCACCGATTATCCATCACCGTATTTCGACAAGAGGACATGTGGCATTGAAGAGTACCAATGCCAATTAACTCATGTTACTCTATGTCTATCGATGAGTCGGTATATGTGCAGTGATACTCATATGCCATACACGTGTATGTTCTTACTCACGCACAAGACACGTGCTTATCAATGCCGGGATTATTTTGGTGTCAACACAAACTTAATCCAGAACATTCATTTTTAAACAAGAATGCTCAGCATTACTATAGGTTGTCAAAGTACCAGAAATAGGACGTAAGTAAATCACTTCCAAAAGTAATGGCATTTCCGATAACCATGCTACCAAAAATACTTCCAAGTCTAGCCAATATGATCAGGATTCTACCGATTGATGCTGTTTCGCTGGAAATACTCCTACGACGAAATATAATTCACCGAAAATTGTTCTTCGATTTTTAATGAAAGGAGACCGAGTTCTGTGGCTAACTCCGGACAGAGATATCCAAGCATGAACAAAAAGCTTGTTTATTTTGATCAGCAACACAGGTTTGTACCGCGACGAAATTTGGCTAATAGGAGCTTCAAACTTTATAAATAATTCAGACAAATCCGTCTAGCTATTGACTAGCGGCATCTGAACTCCATCAATGGAACATTACAATGCTATTGTGCTTACAACGTAGTGTAGGGTTCATCAACAAAAATAACGCAGCGGGATATAGAACCCTAGACAAGATCCATGTGTATATTAAAATCGAAAGGGAACGTACCGTTTGCAGATTGAGAATAAATCGATAATTGATTGTGTCTAGATTAGCGCCCCAAGTGATGCCCCTCTACCGGTATCCACACACACGAATGAAATTCTCCAACGATCCACGTGCTAGCGAAAGATCTTAAAGTTCCTTTTTCTTGAACGCCTTTTTATTTTTGATATTCTGTTGAAAAAACCATAGACAGAGAACGATTCTCTATCTATTTATACAGCCTCATTATCCAGTGGAATTAAAAGAAGTGGGCCGGGCGATTTGAGCCCACGTTTAATCGTTATCTCATAACGTGCACGACTGCATAGATAATTTAAATAAAAGAATAAATTAAAATCTACTTCTTAAGTAGATCAAGGCCATAGAAAATATTAAGTCCGTTCACTATTGTGTGCGGCCCTGTAGGTTCACTAAATATTAGCAGTGTGCTCAAAACCTTTTTGGCCCACAAGTCATAAGCGGTCTCTAGCAAGGCATTATGACTACCTAAGTATAGTGAAGGTTGATTTTTCCGACACAACCTAATCCACAACTAATATTAGAGTATCAACATTGATTGATTCCTAGGGCAGACCACTAACACGTAGATGACTATAGCTATGGAAATTAAAAGTGCGGTATTGGAAAGTAAAGATAATTTAAAGACAGCATTTTGATGTGTGCTCGCGAGGGGTTTTTCTAGTTGTCGGGTAGTATTTATTCAATTACCGTTGATCTCTTCACTGTTCATTATGACACATGTCCATTAACTGCCATTGACTTATCTTTTTCTCCATTTTCCTCATGCCTATTATTAACTGTTAATTTGACTTTGTCCTCATTTTGGACATCTGTCCTTTCCTATGAGATAACCATCGTCAATTCTTTTTCCATCTTGACACCTGTCCTTCCCATGCGATAACCGTCGTTGATCTTACTTATTCTTCCCCATGCGATAACCATCACTGATCTCTTTTCCGTCTTGACATTCCTTCCCTATGCAGTAATCTTCGTCGATCTCTTTCCATCCTGACATACTTATCCTTCCCCATGCGATAACCGTCATCAATTTTCCGTCTTGACACATATCCTTCCCTATACGATAACCTTCATCGATCTTTTCTGTCTTGACAACCTGTCCTTCCCCATGCATCAATCTCTTTCCCTATGAGGTCATCGATCTTGTTCCGTATTGACACTTTTCCTTCCTTTTTTTTTCTCATTGACAATTTCAATGACTTCGGTCATCGATCTCTTTTCTTCTTGACACTTGGCTTTCCCATGCAGACGTTGATCCTTTTTCTTCTCCTATTTTTCTCGTAGCTTCGATGAGGTACGGAAGCTTAGGTGGCGCTTGCTTCCTCTAGACCCGAAAATTATGTCAAAAGATGCAAAAATATCATACACCCGAAAATTTTTTGCGTAATAAGTGAGTATTTTAAACAGCTCAGGTGGAGCACTTTTAATGAGTGGCAACATTCTTAGAAACAAGATCGCACCAATAGGACAATGGTCAAGTCTTTGGCACAGTCTTTGGCACCCCGCGACAGGTTAGCATCAGTTTTGCTGACGTCAGGACAAACTATTGCATTACGACAGGCATTCTACACTTTTTACACGACTATATAAGTTCTCTACGATCAAAAATGTAAAAAAGGTTTCACAAAAATGTAAAAGAGGGAAGAATCCACGCATGTTTAAACATGCAATCGCAAACTGTCACCACCTCGGAGATGATCAAAGCGACAGAGGGACTCTGCCAAACAGTTGAGAACCCAACCTGAGCAGGATCCCGAAGTAGGTTGTCACTCCCGAAAAGTTCAGTATGGTGACAAAAATTTCCCGATTAGAAATTGGTAAAGAACCACTGAAACAAAGAAAAGTGCAATCTGTCCAGTCGCCAGATCAATGTTCCAATCCAGGAATCTCTACCAGCAGAAAAGATCATCCGGATCACACATCCAACAAAACATACCAAGAAGTAAACTGGAGTAAAAAGACGCAGTTCACTTTCAAGTATGCGTAGCGCATTTTGCTGATCACACCATTCATTGAGGCAGCAATAATTACCAAAAAGGACAAACTAGAGGACGTGGTATTTTACATAGCCAAGATGAACCAGCATAGGCAGCATTTGGTTTGACCAAGTAAATTCCGCCATATCACACTTTGGCTTAATGTTGAACACAGATTTAAACAATTCTGTTCTCGCAATAGACCACCCAGATGCTACAAATTCCGTGCCTTCGAAGGCAATAAATCAAACGAGACTGTTCCCCCTTGTACAGCGGTTGAAAAAAAGATGCATTTAGAACCATAAGTGAGGATATCTGGCAGACAATCAACAACGTCCAAGGATCGATGAACCTGAAGACTTCAATCAGGACCTAAACAATTCTGTTCTCGCAATAGACCACCCAGATGCTGCAAATTCCGTGTCTTCGAAGGCAAAAATCAAACGAGACTGTTTGATAATTTTAATTAGAAGGAAAATGAACGATATTCCCCTTGTACAGCGGTTGAAAAAAAGATGCATTTAGAACCATAAGTTAGGATATCTGGCAGACAAATCAACAACGTCCAAGGATCATGTTGCAAATGGAGATCTTACATATAAATTAGATTCAACATATGCTCAACGTGTAAAAATGAATTATGCATACGAATTAATATCACATCCAAATATTGCAATATCATACGAAATCAGAAGGAAAAATAGAAACTTCCTGCTCGACTTTTTTTCCAGTTGAAATGACGTAGAAGTTGGTCATCCGATCAAAATATGATAAGAATCAAAAGGGTAAAGGATCAAGACGAACTCCATGTCACCAAATATGCGAAAAACTCCAACCAAAAAATATATGGTCTGCTGGTACAATTTCACTCAACTAAAAAACACACAAAATATGACAAACAGAGAAAAGGAAAAGGATCAAGAGCGCGATTCAGGAATGATGTCTCCTCTGAAGAGTACTCGGCAGAGGATTGTCAAGCAGAGAGCAACACAAGAGAGGAATTGCATGCACAATCAAAGGCGCAGCACGAGACTGAAGGATGAGGACACAAGGGAGGGACATTTCTAGGAAGGACACGGGCTTTAGATTTTCAATAGCAATGATCTGAAGTGAGCGTACACGTGGCATGGAAAGAACCATGACAGCTCCTACATCGACCAAACTCTGACCTCGGACATCGTCGGAAAATAACAAGACTGGAGACACAAACTCCATTCAAACCAATAACAGCCTCGAAAAGTGGCAGCTTTATCTGATTGTCAAAGATCATCTACTCGACATCACAAAGATAACGCAACAGATCACCACTTCTCAAGCCCGGCAAGATCGCAACATGTAAAAGAATTGGAACAGATCCTAGATAAAAAGCCGGAAAACAAATTTTAATCAAAATCAATGAATACCCAGAAGGTTATCCAAACTTAGTCCATCCCCGGTCTAAGATGTGAGCTCATCATCTATACCAACAAACAGATCCTCCGTCCTCCAAAAAGGCCAAACGCTTTGTTTTATGGAACAAACTGACCTGTCATCGCCCTTAGACAACATCCTCGGACAAGCTGTTCGCTCCAAGGGAAATAAGAATCCACCGCGAACTCACCAAACAACGAAGTCCAGAAGCAGGTCATAAAACAACCAAACGGAAAAAAAAAACCAACGTTGGATACGGGCTTTAGATTTTCGATAGCAATGATCTGAAGTGAGCGTAAACGTTGCATGGAAAGAACCATGACAGTTCATACATCGACCAAACTCTGACATCGCAAAGAGAGAGAAATGGTTTTCCCATCAATCGGAAAATAACAAGACTGGAGACACAAACTCCATTCAAACCATCAACTGCCTCAAAAAGCGGAGCTTACCTGATTTTCAGGGATCATCAACTCGACATCACAAAGATAACGCAACAGATCACCACTTCTCAAGCCCGGCAAGATCGCAACATGTAAAAGAATTGGAACTAGACCATGATCATCTCCCAAAGATAAAAAAGCCGGAGAACAAATTTCAATCAAAACCGATAAATACCCAGAAGGTTATCAAAACTTAGTCCATCCCCGGTCTAAGATGTGAGTTCATCATCTCTACCAACAAAAGACAGCAAAACAGATCCTCAGTCCTCCAAAAAGCCCAAACGCTTCGTTTTATGGAACAAACTGACCTGTGTCGCCATTCATCGCCCTTAGATAACATCCTCGGACAATTCGCTCCAAGCGAAAAGAATCCACCGTGGATTCCCCAAACAACGAAGTCCAGAAGCAGGTCATAAAGCTGAAAAAACGGGAAAAAAAAAAATCAACGTTCAGAGGAGGAGCTAAACCAAAGACATCCCTAACGAAGAGGAGAAAGGCCAACTGCCAAGTCACCGAATAACCGAAAAATTCGGAACGACGACAACGCAAAGACCGATCGGTCGAGGCCAAGCGAAAGCACTCGAGAATCTCCGCAGCGCAAGTGGACTAAGCCTCTCTGCAACCAGACGCTTCACAAAATCAGACCGAGAGAAAGCAATCGACCCATCAAACAATCTGTCGAAGACAGAAACGGAAGAAGAGACTGATCTTCTCCGAAGAGGGATTTCGCAGAGACCCATCGAGAGAGAGAGAGAGAGAGAGAGAGAGAGAGAGAGAGAGAGAGTATGAGGAGCAGAGGAAGGACGATGGGGTCTTATAGAGGAAGGGGAGCTCCCAACGGTCCCAACGGTCTCCCCCAACGGTCCCAACGGAAGGACGATGGGGTCTTATAGAGGAAGGGGAGCTCCCAACGGTCCCAACGGTCTCCCGCAACGGTCCCAACGGTCTCCCAACGGTCATATTTTTAATAAGGATTATTCTTTATTTCGAAATAGAACCGTTTACCTCTAACAGATTACGTTAGAAATTTTAATAATAAATTATAGCTCTAATTAACATTACTTTTTCGTGTGGAATTGGTCGCCTCTTTCTAATATATTATTATATAGCATGAAATTAAAGAGTTGGTAATAATTTTACTTGTTATGTTGTTGCAACATAAATTTGTTGGTATAACCAATATTAAAGTGTACTTTAAATTTAAATGAGTAAAAATTATTATGTTGATTACAGGGACCTTTCTTGTCATACATAACATTTAATTTCGGCTAAAAAAAATTTTATCATGAAAAAGGCGAATTTTTCAAATTCTTTGTTACTTTTTTAAGATATTAAAATTTTGAAAAAAAAAAGAAAACTTTTGCCGTTTTAAAGAGCCCTTAATTTTGCGCACAAGTGCTAGGAAAAAGTTTTGCCATTTCTTTGTCACTCTTCACATGCACACGTCCTACTTGACACGTACGATTTCCGGCTCAAACCTTGTCCTATCTTTTCGACCTACGAGACTCACAAGATAGAAACAAATGTGTCGAACCAAGCTGACATGAATCGATGTGTTTAAGAAATTTTCTTTTTCGCTTTTCTTTCTTCATCACTTGAAGAAAGAAAAGCACGAGCATAAGCCATAGACAACAAGTCTTTTTTCCAAAAAGGGGTGACATGGCAATTATGGTCCGTGTCAAAATTGAAATAACGAGGGAAATCATGTATATAAAGTGAGAATTTGTTAAGCAGCACGAATTCTCAAGAGAGCGATGGAGGTCAAATTGAGAGGATGAAATCTCTAATTTATAAATGTGTTTGTTTCACGAAAAATAAATAATTTAAAAAATAATTTCCTAAAATTGATTACTTGTATTGTATTGCTTATAAAAATGAATCAACGTAAAATAATTTCATCGTCCATAAAATTATTTGAATATTTTAATAATGGGAATACTTTTTAGTAATTGATTATGTCAAGAAATAGAAAAGTGATTATTTTTAAGAAAATATTTTTTAATTCATTGATTTTTTACGAAACAAACGAAATATATATTATTTATTTATTTAATATGATCGGGCCAAATGGTCCGTGGACCGTCCTAGCCGCTGTGTCAGTGACAGTGACCGTGACCGTTGGCCTAACCACATTTTAAAAAATTAGCGGTTTTGGTCATTTCCAATGTCCCCTTCGCCGCTCAACATGGCAGCGACCAACTCCGGCCAAGCCCCTGTCCGACCAGAGCCCGGATACCGCAAGAGCGAATTGAAAGCCTTCGACGCCTCGAGGACCGGCGTGAAGGGCCTCGTCGACTCCGGAGTCTCCAAGCTCCCTCGTATCTTCGTCGATGATCGCCGGCCTCGATGGCCCGACCGCTCCGATCCCGCCGAGACGAGCTTCGGCATCCCGGTCGTGGACTTGGAAGGCGTTTCATGAAGATCCCAGCAAGGGCGGGGAGACGATCCGCAGAGTCGGCCAGGCGTGCGAGGACTGGGGATTCTTCCAGGTGGTGAATCACGGGATCGGAGATGGCGTCCTGAGCGGAATCCTCGACGGCGTCCGGAGGTTTCACGAGCAGGGGAGCAAGGCGAAAATGGAGTTGTACTCTAGAGATCTGTCGTAGAAGGTGCTTTTCAACACCAACTTCGATTTCTACAGCGCACCGGTCGCGAATTGGAGGGATTGGCTGTACTGTGCCCTGGCTCCTCACCCGCCGAGTCCGGAATAGCTTCCCCAAGTTTGCAGGTAACCTGTTTGCGAAAATGCTAGTGCTCCAAATTTCGACAATGGTTCTAGTTTTCACCATCGGAGTTTCCATCGGGAGGCTAGAGCATAGGGTGATGTCTTTCTTTCTTGAATTTAGTAACTTCATTCTGAAGAAATGCCATCTGCATAATTCTTACCGAATCATTTGAATAGGTCGTTTCATCAACTATTCTAGACCAGGAAAGGAAAACGAGAGAAGATGACGCAGCACATCATTGAAGCATTGGATGTAGGATTTATATCCGTATTTGGATTGAAATGGATGAGCTGTATTTGGATCTTGACCTGTTGTCGAGTTAGGTTCTACTAATGTTGCGATTAAATTCGCAAACAGTTAAGTTTTCTCTATTATCAACTTGTTCTACTACTAACTTGTAACCATGAGCAGTTCTATTGTCAAAAGTGCCTTTTATGCCGATTGAAAAACTAGACCAGGTCGTTCTGTTTATCCAAGGATAATTTTTAGCTGCAGACTGGTTGCTATTATTAAACCGGAGTCTGTCAAAACCGGGTTGACCTGGTTGCCGGCTGTTTTAGCGGGAGCATGTCAGTTTCATGAAAATTACTGCTGTGCCTTTTGGTCAAACCCACCCCAGGAGCAAAAGATTGCCTGCAGCAAGCCGCTAGGCTGTGGTTTCTGTAGGTACATGTCAATGAAATTGAGACCTCAAGAGCTCAAATTTTGGACTGAATGAGTGCCCTTTTACCACATCGGCAGACGCACCCACTATCTTGGGCGAAGCTAATATGGGAATAGGAGCTTTTATCGGTTACTACTTATGTTGGTACTCCTAGCCAAGCTAATGGAATCCAGAGTCAGTAATTTTAGTGTAGTGTCCACAGACTAATTGAGAACAGTGCTCTGCTTGCAGAGATATAATAATGGAATATTCAAATCAACTGAAGAGACCTGGGGCTTACCATCTTCGAACTGCAATCTGAAGCTCTGGGACTGAATCCCAAGCATCTTGAAGACTAGGGCTGTGCTGATGGACTGTACTTCGTTGGACACTATTATCCAATATGTCCTGAGCCAGACTTGACTCAAGGTCTAGGCAAGTACACTGATAGCACCTTCCTCGGGTGGTATTGCAAGACCAAACTGGTGGCCTACAAGTCCTCCATGAAAATCACTGGGTAGATGTTAGCCCCATTCGTGGTGCTCTCGTGGTGAACCTGGGTGACATGTCACAGGTAAGCTGGTTTGAAATGGTTCTTTGCTTAATATGATTCCTATGTTTAATTGTTTGTGTTAAATATGTCTTGAATTTAATGTACTCGGTCCGGTCCATGACCCGACCCGACATATTTTTGTGCGACCCGAAAAGTGGAAAGGAAATTGAGATTTGGTTCGCGACGCGAAGGAAGCGAACCAACGCGCGGGGGGTTCGGGGGCTACGCCCCCGAGAAAATTTTCGGGAGCCCTATTTTACACGGTGGCTAGGTTTTCTCATTGTAGAACAGAGAGTTTTGTTTTCAGAGAGTTTTGGTGAGCCGTGAGGTTTTGTCGTTGTTTCGACTTCTGAAATTTTGTACTCTCTTTGATTATAGTGGAATTTTGTCGTGCCTCGCCCGTGGACGTAGATCACCTTGTGATCGAACCACGTAAATTTCTAGTGTTCTCTTTTTCGTTTCCGCATCCGTTTCCAACAGTTTGCATATACTCCTTCCAATATTCCAGCACGAAGCGACTGCTAGGCAATAAGAACCTCAACTCCCTCGTGTTCAATTCCCTTTTGATTCCATATGATGACCTGCGATAATCCGCTATAGTTTGGCCTTTCACATCTACAAAATCTGTTGGACCAACTTATCCGAGAACTGATTAAGGATTGACAGATATTTTTTAAAGACACTTAAGAAATACTTGAATTGTTCACAGCTTGTGCCAATGTCATGTTTTATAAAATTTTCTAAAGTGTGACAATTGTAGAAGAGGGCTTTGGGGTTTACGTGAAGAGTGGTTGTAGAAGTATTTCTTCTGAAAGGATATGGAAAGCATATTTTGGACAATGGAGGTCGAAAAAAATGTCCTCTCCCTTCAAAAATTTGGTTTCTATGCTGGAGGAGGCATGCGGGTGATATGCTAGAAAACATCTATTTCTTCATATTTTTCTGATAAAAGAATTTTTCTGTTGGCTGCTTGAAATTGAGTTTGAGGTTTAAATTGGTCTTCTCAATGATGTGGGCATGCTGGTATCATACCACTTGCTTATGCTTGTAGCAGTAGGGCAATGTTCAGGCCATTTTGGTTTGGCAAGTTTGTCACTTACTAGATCAGAATATCCAAGCTCATTTTAATGATAAGTAGGGTTTCAAGCATACGATGAAAGATGCTGGTACTAATTCATTCTTCTTAATGGCTTGAATGGTGAAGATATATGATTTCCCATGACTCGTTATCACAAGTTATTAGTATTGTTCTGGAAAGTGCAGTCTATAGTAAATTGTCTGCATCTGTGCATCTGACATTCTCAGAGGGAGAAGATCGAATTGCTAATAGATTTGGCCATCTTTGTGCAGCTAATCACCAATGGTAAATTCAAAAGCGTCTATCATAGAGTGTTGGCAAAGAGCGTAGGACTAAGAATGTCGGTGGCCTGTTTCTTCAGAACACATCTTCAACAAGAGGATTCTCCCAAAAAATATGGGCCAATTAAGGAGTTGTTATCAGAACAAAACCCCCCAGTCTATCGAGAAATGTCTGTGAAAGACATTCTCAATTGTTTACTCTCTAAAGGTCTTGATGGGGTTCCTGTATTAGATCATTTAAAGTTGTGAAGAGTAGTCCATTTTCTGCACTAGGGTTAGGTTGTGGGTACCAAAAATTTGAGAATTGGTCGAATACGATGAGACAGTCTCTATTTCCGTCCAAGGAAATCGGAGAGGCCTTTCACGCCCAATTTTGATTCATCGAAGTCTCTGAGCTCTTGATAGCGGCCGTAGGTCAATGGGGTGATGACTGTTTGAATCATCGATGACCTCCATTTTCGCACCTTGCTTTGGTTAGTTATTGAGCAAGACAGACAAGTTACAAGTGATACAGAGGCTGATGGTCCAATGAGTAACTCAGCAAAGGGTGTGTAGGGACTCTTGTTGGTTTTGGACAGAAAACTACATGATATGAAATTTGAAGTACGAACACTTGGGAATAATCGTTGCCGGTGATATATATTCCAAGGAAGTAAAGAAAAAGATAAATTTACAAAACGACCTACAATCGATGGTTACAATTTGTTACTACGAAATATAACATGCCATGTGTAGCTCTTACTATTTAGCAACACTTATCCACAAATGGCCACATCCGAAATTATCGACTCAACTACTTGACAGTTACATCAACTCCACTGCTTTGATGGTTACAAGCTGATGTCGATAGCCTCGTCGATTGGTAAAGGCTCTCATAGATAACTTGTTATGTGTTATTGATGACTTTACAAGCAAGTTATCGATTCTCTTTAAGTTATTGATTATTCTATTCATAACTTTTGTTTCCACCATACACAGCTCTTGTAAATTGAATGATCGATAAATCACTCGATCCTTCTTTATTTAAATAATCAAGAGTCATCAGATACCCTCTTATCATTCACAAATTTGATTTTTCCCTACTGAGTTGCTAGGGGTGATTATTTCCTAGTTCTCAATTTTGAGAAGTGGGGACCGAATTAGTTAGACCAGACCGGTCCAATGTAACCAGTCACTTTTTTATTATTTTTCCCACCACAACGAGAGAGTGACAAATCTTAACGTTGTACGAGGGTTTAGTTTCCATTTTACTAATTTTTTTGAAAATCTTAAAAAAGTATACGTAGTTGGTCCGATCTGGTCCGGTTCCCGATTCCATCGTGAAACCGCCGTGCAATTTCCGATCCGGGCTATCAGTTAGGAGTTGCCTCTAGAATTGTTTTCTTGAAAACCTTAGTAGATCATGGGCCACTCGCAATTTTTTGTTTTGGGTCGAAACATTATTTTTTTTGTTTACTAAAATCTTTCTTTCTTTACTTTGACTTACATGACCATCTTCCACGTACACCGTCACGGTCACGCACAGAAACCTTCGCTGATCAACAATGGTAGGGACCGACTCCGGCGACGCCCCCGTCCGAGCAGAGCCCGGCTACGACCGCGAGAGCGAATTGAAGGCCTTCGACGCCTCGAGGACCGGCGTGAAAGGCCTCGTCGACGCCGGCGTCTCCAAGCTCCCACGCATCTTCGTCGACCACCGCCGGCCCCGGTCGCCCGGCCGCTTCGGTCCCGCCGGGACGAGCTTCGGCATCCCGATCGTGGACTTGGAAGGAGCTCACGAAGATCCCGGCAAGCGCGGGGAGATGATCCGCAGGGTCGGCCGGGCATGCGAGGACTGGGGCTTCTTCCAGGTGGTGAATCACGGGATCGGCGATGGCGTCCTGAGCGGAATCATCGACGGCGTCAGGAGGTTTCACGAGCAGGGGAGCGAGGCGAAGATGGAGCTGTATTCTAGAGATCAGTTGAAGAAGGTGCTTTTCAACACCAACTTCGATTTCTACAGAGCGCCGGTCGCGAATTGGAGGGATTCGCTGTACTGTGCCGTGGCTCCTCACCCGCCGAGTCCGGAAGAGCTTCCTCGGGTTTGCAGGTAACCTGTTCGCGAAAATGCCGGTGCTCCATATTGTGACTATCAATATGATCAAGTCATACGAACAAAGTTATTCGTGTGTGTAAGATGTTTGATCAATTTCCCACGGTGCTCTGCTTGCAGAGATGTGATAATGGAATATTCAAATCAACTAATGAGACTGGGGCTTACCATCTTCGCTCTGCTATCAGAAGCTCTGGGACTGGATCCCAAGCATCTTGAAGACATGGGCTGTGCCGAAGGGCTGTACTTCATTGGACACTACTATCCAGCATGTCCTGAGCCGGGCTTGACTCAAGGTCTAAGCAAGCACACCGATAGCGCCTTCCTCACGGTGGTGTTGCAAGACCAAACCGGTGGCCTTCAAGTCCTCCATGAAAATCACTGGGTAGATGTTGACCCCGTTCATGGTGCGCTCGTGGTGAACCTGGGCGACATGTTGCAGGTAAGCTGGTTCGGCATGGTTCTTTACTTAATGGGCTTCCTGTGTTTGATTGTTTGCATATACTCCTTCCAATATTTCAGCATGATGCGACTGCTCGGCAACAAGAACTCAACTCCCTCATGATCAATTCCCTTTTTGATTGCATTCGATGATCTGCGATAATCTGCTATCTTTCGGCCTTCACATTTAGGAGATTTATTTGGGCTAAGTTAACCAAGAATTGAATATGGATTGATTGATATTTCCAAAAACACCTGAGAAATACTGGAATAGTTCACTGCTTGTGCCAATCACGGCATTTATCGTGTTTCATAAAATTTTCTGATGTGTAACAATGGTAGGAGTAAACGGACTTGGTGATTTGTGTGAAGAGCGGTTTAGAAGTATTTCTTCCAAAAGATATCGATAATGGAGGCCCCAAAAATGTTCTCTCCCTTCGAAAAAATTGGTTTTTAGGCTGAAGGAAGCATGCCGATGTGAGATCTGCTAGAAAACTGTCCATTCTTCACTTTTTTTCTGATAAAAGAATTTTTCTGTTGCCTGCTTGAAAATAAGTTTTGAGTTCAACACTGGTCTTTTCAATGATGTGGGCATACTGGTTTTATACAACTTGCTTATGCTTGTCGGAGTAGGGAATGTTCAGGCAATTTTGTCACTTACTGGGTCAGTATATCCGAGGTCAAGTTCCTGATAAGTAGTAGGGTTTCAAATCCATGAGAAAAGGTGCTTGTACTAATGCAATCTTCTTAATGGCTTGAATGATGAAGATATATCATTACTGTGACTCATTATTGCAAGTTACTAGCATTGTTCTTGAAAGTGCAGTCTTCAGTAAACTATCTGTATCTGTGCATTTGAAATTCTTAGAGAGAGAAGATTGATTAGCTCATAGATTTGGGTATCTTTTGTGCAGCTAATCACCAACGGTAAGTTCAAAAGCGTCTATCACAGAGTATTGGCAAAGAACGTAGGACCGAGAATCTCGGTGGCCTGTTTCTTCAGAACACATTTTGAACAAGGGAATTCTCCCAGAAAATATGGGCCAATTAAGGAGTTGTTATCGGAACAGAACCCTCCAGTCTATCGAGAAACGTCTGTGAAAGACTATGTCAAATACATATACTCAAAAGGTCTTGACGGGGTTCCTGCTATAGATCATTTAAAGTTGTGAAGAGGGATTGAATTGAAGTTAGTTCCCGTGCCAAATGGCATGGATGACAAAAATTAGACCGTATGCCCAAGCTATGGTTTTCTTTAGTCCCATATGTGTATTAATTGCAGCTTAGAGAGAGCTGCTGAACTTGTATCCAGTAAATACTGTTCACCGCTCCCAACTTCACGACTGTCACTATTACCATATGTTTGGCAGGCAATGGTCAGGGCGGTGGCGTGGCGGCGGCGGCGGCGGCGGCGGCATTAGTGGAGAAGGGTGGGGTTAAAAATAATATTTTCTTGTAGGATTTGATAAATGTTTGATCTAGGGGTATAATCAAGTCGATACACAGTAAATATATGCATCGAACTTGACTCGAATAATCAAGGCTGGATACTCAGCTCTAGCTAAATTGAGCTTGATTATTCAAAACTAGAATAAAGTTTCGGCAAAATGGAGCTTCATTATTCCAACAGTGTAATTGTGTGTTAGAGACGCTAGCTAAAGTACTTGCCTAAGCTGGTGTTGAGGTCTAACAGACGGATGGTAGAATATCGTGTTTAGAACTGTGGAACTTCCAGTTGCTCTTGCAACGTTAACTGAGCCAAGTCAGTTCTGTCAATTGATTTTTCCATGGAAGTGTGTCATTTGCGAGCTTTGTTTTCATGGTATGGACTATTAATTGTCCTAAGTGTCAAAAAAACGGTCAGACTTATTTACATGCCCAAATCATAAGGAAGACCACTCTTTTGAAATCGGTCCGGTGGCGCTTTATCTTCTAGCTTCACATCTGTGGCCGTGTGACCGATGATGCGGGGCAACAGGCAAAGTTGCCGCACGGCAACGCTCAGTTGAATTGAAGTAATTCAATACTGACTGCTCGGTGCCATTAACAATCTAAGCATCGACAACGTTTCATGTCGACCGGTAGTTTGGGGCAGACAAAATTGCCATTCAATCCTTCCTTCTGTGCGAATTGCTGTTGCAACGAAAGCTGCTCCAATCTCCAGAATTAGTGTTTCGGCAAAACATTGAAGAGACTAAAAAAAGGAAGCGGAAAAGAATGGTGGTCAGCATGGGACTCCAATAATTGTGTCAAAGCTACGGAAGTAACGACGCATGACGATGGAATAAAAGATTGAGCTAGAAACTTTAATAATATGAGCGTGGGACCTTCACTTTTACTCGCACAATTTGAAAACAAAAAATTAAAGAGTAAAACTGGAAGTTAATGAAGTAGAGACTCCCACTTTGGAGTTTACGGATTTAGGAGGAAATGGTATAATTCATTTTCTCACTGTGGTGATCGCCGTGTCAATGACCGTGACCGTTGGGCTAACACATTTTAAAAAAATGGCGGTCGCCGCCGCCGCCATCGTCGTCTCCAACGTCCTCTGCACTCCTGCGCATCTAAATCCCTTCCATTTCACCACCTCCTGTAACCAAAAACCGAGCTCTCACAGAACTTCCGCCGATCAACATGGCAGCGACCAACTCCGGCGAAGCCCCCATCCAAGCAGAGCCCGAATACGATCGCGAGAGCGAATTGAAAGCCTTTGACGCCTCAAGGACCGGCGTGAAAGGCCTCGTCGATGCCGGCATCTCCAAGCTCCCCCGTATCTTTGCCGATCGCCGGCCTCGGTCGCCAGGCCGCTCCGATCCTGCCGGGACAAGGTTCAGCATCCCGATCGTGGACTTGGAAGGAGTTCATGAAGATCCCAGCAAGCGCAGGGAGATAGTCCGCAGAGTTGGCCAGGCGTGCGAGGACTGGGGCTTCTTCCAGGTGGTGAATCACGGGGTCGGAGATGCCGTCCTGAGCGGAATCATTGACGGCGTCAGGAGGTTTCACGAGCAGGATAGTGAGGTGAAGGAGGAGTTGTATTCTAGAGATCAGTCGAAGAAGGTGATTTTTAACACCAACTTCGATTTCTACAGCGCACCAGTCGCGAATTGGAGGGATTCGCTGTACTGTGCTCTGGCTCCTCACCCGCCGACTCCGGAAGAGCTTCCTCGAGTTTGCAGGTAACCTGTTCTACTGCTAATTAGAGGATGAATTTGTCTCAACTTGAATTATGAGCAGTTCTACTACCAAAGTGCTTCTTATACTGATTTGAAAACTAGACCAGGTAGTTCTGTTTCTCTGGTTGATACCATTAAACTGGAGTCCGTCGAAACCAGGATTGACCTGGTTGCCACCCATTTTAGCTGCAGCATGTTAGCTTCATAAAGAAACAAAAGAAATTGAACTTTACCTGCTCCGCCTGTTGATCTACCAGCCTAGGAGCAAGTGATTGACTGCAACAAGGCACTCGGTTGTGGCTTTTGTAGCTTCATGTTAGTGAAATCGAGACCTCAAGCACTCAAACTTGCGACTGATGAGTGCCCTTCACCATTTTGGCAAAACGTATCCTCTATCTTGGGCGAAGCTCATGTGGGAGTAGGAGCTTTTCGCGGTTATTACTTATGTTGGGGCTTCTAGCCAGGCTAATGGACTCCAGAGTCAGTCATTTTAGTGTGGTGTCCACAGACCAATTGAGCATAGTGCTTCAATTCATACATACAAAGCTATTCATGCGTGTAAGATTATCATCAATATTCCACATGCTCTGCTTGTAGAGATATAATAAGGGAATATGCAGATCAAGTGATGAGACTGGGGCTTACCATCTTCAAACTGCTATCAGAAGCTTTGGGACTCATTCCCGAGCATCTTGAGGACATGGGCTGTGCTGAAGGACTGTACCTCATTGGACACTATTATCCAATATGTCCTGAGCCAGAGTTGACTCAAGGTCATACCAAGCACACGGATAGCTCCTTCCTGACGGTGGTATTGCAAGACCAAACTGGTGGCCTTCAAGTCCTCCATGAAAATCACTGGGTAGATGTTGAGCCCATTCATGGTGCTCTCGTGGTGAACCTGGGTGACATGTTACAGGTAAGTGGGTTTGACATGGCTGTTCTTAATGAGTTTACTATCTTTCGTTGTTTGCATATACCCCTTCCAATATTCCAGCATGAGCAACTGCAAGGCAACAAGAACCTCAACTCCCTCGTGATGACCTGTGATAGTTCACTCTTGTTCGGCCTTTACAGTTACGAAATCTATTTGGCAGAACTGAATATGGATTGATTGATATCTCCGAAAACATTTAAGAAATACTTGAATAGTTCATTGCTTGTGCCAATCACGGCATTTATCATGTTTCATAACATATTCTAAGTGTCCCAATCGTAGGAGTAAGAGGACTTCAAATCCATCTCAGAGGATGCTGGTACTATTTTATTCTTCTCAATGGCTCGAATGATGAAGATATATTATTCCACTGGCTTGTTATTGCAAGCAATGAGTATTGTTCTTGAAAGCTCAGTCTTCACGAAGCTATCTTTATCTGTGCATTCGACATTCTCAGAGAGAGAGAGAGGATTGATTAGCTAATAGATTTGGCTATCTTTTGTGCAGCTCATCACCAATGGTAAGTTCAAAAGCGTCCATCACAGAGTACTGGCAAAGAACGTCGGACCAAGAATCTCAGTTGCCTGCTTCTTTAGAACACATTTTGGGCGAGAGGGTTCTCCCAGAAAGTACGGGCCGATTGAGGAGTTGTTATCGGAAGAAAACCCTCCGCTCTATCGAGAAACGTCCGTGAAAGACTATATCAGATATATATACTCTAAAGGTCTTGACGGGGTTCCTGCGATAGATCATTTAAAGCTGTGAAGAGTAATCAATCTGAAGTTGGTTCCCGCGCAGGATGGGCGTGGATGACAAAATCAGGCCATATGCCCAACTCATGGTTTTGCTTTAGTTCCAGATGCGTTTTAATTGCAGCTTAGAGAGCTGCTAAACTGGTATCCTGTAAAGCTGTAAATAGTGTTCATTATTTGAGAGGATAATGATATTTCTTATTATGTTTAATGAAGAAATTACAAAACAATATATATACTTAACATAATATAAACCCCTCTAAACATAATATTGCAATTTTACCCTCATTATCATAATTTTAACACTCCCCCCTCAAGTTGGGACATAGATATCAAGTAATCCCAACTTATTACATAAAAAATCTACTCTATTCCCTTGTAGGGATTTTGTAAAAAATATTTGCCAAGTGATCCTCTGTTCTCGCATGTTGAAGAATGATTTCCCCTTTCTAGACCTTCTCTCGTATAAAGTGACAATCAACTTCAATATGTTTGGTTCGCTCATGGAAGACAGGATTGTTCGCAATATGGATGGTTGATTGATTATCACAATATAATGTTGATGGATCTGATGTTGACACACCAATTTCTGACAATAACATCATTAATCAAATCAATTTACCTGTCACATGTGCCATAGCTCTATATTCTGCTTCAGCACTCGATCGGGAAATTGCATGTTGTTTTTTACTTTTCCAGGAAACTAAATTACCTCTAAGAAATACGCAACACCCTGATGTAGATCTCCTATCAGTAGGACATCCAACCTGGTCTGCGTAAGAGAATCCTATAGTTTTCAGATGACCATAATTCTTGAAAAGTAGTCCTTTACCTGGTGTTCTCTTCAAGTACTTAATAATTCTCAGTACAGCATTCCAGTGAGTAATACGAGGAGAACTCATAAACTAACAGCAAACGATATATTAGGCCTTGTAACAATAAGGTAATTCAACTTACCCATTAATCTTCTATATTTGATGGATCATGTAACAATTCTCCAATTTTAGCATCAAGTTTCACATTAGGCTCCATAGGTGTATCAACTGGTTTTGCTCCAAGATATCTGACCTCATTAAGAATATCAATCACATATTTTCGTTGTGATAAATTGATACCTGCCCGTGAGTAAGCAACTTCAATCCCTAAAAATATCATAGACGTCCCAGATCTTTAGTATTAAATTATGTATCAAAAACTGCTCAAGTCATTGAATACCATTTGAATCACTACCTGTGATAATAATATCATCCATATATATCACTAGAAAAACACAACCAGCTAAGGAGACAGAACTAAACACTAAATGATCTACTTGACACTATTTTAAGCCAAACTTGATAACTGCATCAGTGAATTTACTAAACCAAGCACAATGAGACTATTTGAATCCATATAAGGCTTTATGTAAACAATAGACCAAATTCTCCCTCTGAGCAACAAATCCAGGTGATTGCTCTATATATACTTCTTCAGCCAGATCACCATGTAAGAAGGCATTTTTGACATCCAATTGATGAAGATGACAGTCAAAGTGTGCTGCTAGGGAAATAAAAACACGAATAGATGGAATTTTGGCAATAGGTGAGAAAGTATCATCATAATCAATACCATATGTCTGAATATATCATTTGGCAACTAACCGAGCTTTCAATCAATCGAGAGAACTATCAGGATGAACCTTAGCAGTGAAAACCCAACGACAACCAACAAGTTGTTTGCCTATAGGTAATGATGTGAGCTGCCAAGTATGATTCTCAAGAAGAGCCTTCATTTCATCTTCCACGGTTTGTTGCCATCCAGGATAAGCAAGAGCTTCAATAATATTGCTAGGCATAGAAATAGAGGACCAGGACGAGACAAAGGTAAAAAAGGCATGAGACAAATGATCATATGATAAGAAATTGGACATTGGATGATGAGTACAAAGACAAGAAGAAGACAGGATAGAAAAGTGAGCATAGTGATCCATAGGACGACCAGCACAAGAACATGTACCTTTCTGAAGAGCAATGGGTGGATCAGGATCGAAGGATGGTGTTGCAATTGATGGAGGAACAGATGAATCAAATGTCTGTGGGACCTATACTACTGTAGAAGGAGCTGTAGCACACCATTGATATGTACACTTAGCAAATTGAATTCCTGTTGATAGTGCTTGACGTACAGAGAGTGGAGGAAGTGTTGGGAGGACACACCCGCCACCCTTGTAGCTACCATAGGATCTAACTAAGTATCATAATAAGCTTGATCCTCAAAGAAAGTCACATCAGCTGACATAAATAAATGGTGACGAGTGGAACTATAGCATTTATAGCCCTTTTGAGTTTGAGAGTACCCTACAAAGACACATTTGGCGGAACAAGAATCTAATTTATCAAGACCCAAAGAAAGATGATGAACATAGCAAATACAACCGAAGACATGCAAAGGTAATACAAAGGGAGGAATATCTCGATGTAAAATAGAAAATGGTGTCTCCCCCTGAAGAATAGAAGTTGGAAGCTGATTAATCAAGTAACATGCTGTAAGTACAACATGGCCTTAAAAATGTTTAGGGAGATGCATATGAAACATAAGACAATTAACAACATCAAGAAGATGACGATTTTTGCGTTCGGCTACACCATTTTGTTGTGAAGTATATGAACACGGCGTTTGATGAAGAATACCATGAGATTCAATAAACGATTTAAAACCGGTGGAGGAGGCAAGATATTCTTTGGCATTATCTGATTGTAAAGTTTTGACACACATATTATACCGATTCAATACTTCAAAGTAAAATAGGCAAAAGCAGTAAAAAATCTCAGTGCCATCTTTTCTTAAGAACAACTAAGTCATTCAAGAAAAATCATCCATGAATGTAACAAAGCATCTAAAACCAAAAGTATTAGAAACACGACATGGACCCTGCACATCTGAGTGAACTAACTTAAATGGAGTGTGAGCCACCAAATCTGGATTCGCCAGATTGAGTCGTCGGTGTGGGTTCGCCGAAGAGTATTGGCGATAGTTAGGATTGGTTACCTCGAAAAAAAAAATTAGGGTTTCTCAACCCACTCTGATACCATGTTTGAGAAGATAATGATATTTCTTATTATGTTTAATGAAGGAATTACAATACACACACACACACTTAACATGATGTAAACCCCTCTAAACACAATATTACAATTCTACCCTCATTATCATAATTCTAACATTCACCATTCCTGACTTCGCGACCATCACTATTACCACATGTTTGCCAAGCGACGAAGGTGGTTAAAAAATCGATATCTTCTTGCATGATTGGAGACATTTTTGATCTAGGAGTACAATCTAGTCGAGTTGACTCGAGTCAATGCACAGTCCAATGCTCGAGCTCAACTCGACTTCAATCTTCAAGGCTTGATACTCAACCTGAGCTAAATCGAGCTTGATTTTTCAACTCCAGCTCAACTCAAATAAAGTTTTGGTAAAGTAGAGCTTGACTCTACTCGTCTTGATCGGTTGATACAGTGGACTCTAAACTTGAATTAAACTGGAACTCTAGCTTATATTCTTAGGATGCACTACGTTTTAAAATTTGATAAACTTTATCTATTTATTCATATGATAAAATTAATACATATATAATTACAACATATAAAAATATTAGAGACAATGGCATCACAAGCACTTGAAGTTCTTTCTCTTCTTTAGCTCTCTTGTGTGCCATTTTCCGTATATTGTTGAATGCTATTTTGATAGCCATTTGCGTTCCATATTAAACTTGAATTCAAAATTATTTAAAAGGATAAACTAATTATCAATACCAAGATAGACATATAAATGAATTTATCTTTAGTAATTATTGCTAAAGATAATTATTGAATCTAATAGAACAATTAGCATTTTCATACGAAATTTTTTACTTGTTAATTATACTAGCCAAAACATACGTGCGTGACCTGTGAAGCCACCTTAGTTTATGTAGAAGTTATTTGAAATTGGAGGATAATAAAATCAAAGCAGTGACATAATAAGATGAGAGTAATTGCATGGATACTAAAAATTCTTCACATGACAAATGTAAACTTAATCAAAAGTACAGAATCAATTTTTATGACACAAAACTGAAATAAAGATTAAGTTTTTGACTTAATGGACTAATTTTCCTTGTGGTAGATAGGTAAATATAGGGACAATTACCAAAATAGTCCTCAACCTATTACACTAGTCTCAATTCAGTCTTAAATCTTTCAATTGTGTCAATTTAGTCCTAAACTTTTTCACATTTTGCCAATTGAGTCCATCAGATCAATTTTGATTGAAAATTGTTAATGTGCACGCTGGCCATTTTACATGATATGGCCGGTGCTAACGCAGATATTTTTTAATAATATTTTGATATTTTTTTAAACTTTTCATAAATTTTTTGTATTTTTTTCTTTTTCTTTACTATTTTTTGGACTGAAGGCCAGCAAGGGTCGCCAACAACCAGCGAGGCCCGCAATGCACTCGTCGGCCACTAGTCAAGGGCTTGCGGGCCCTCGCTGTGGCCAACAAAGGCATGGTGGCCCTCGGCCAGATCTAGCAAGAACAAGAAAAATTAGGAGCATCGCACCCTTGAAGAATTGAAGAGCGAAGAATGCTATGTGATCTGGAATTGCCAGTTTCGTCACGTACTAAGTTAAGTGTCCTTAAAGAGCACTAATGCACCGACAATTGCCGGTTTCATCACATACTAAGTTTAGTATATATATGTATATCATTCCCGTGGCTTCTTATTGCAAGTAACTAGTATTGTTCTTGGAAGTGCAGTCTTCAGTAAGCTATCTTTGTCTATGCATTTTTTTTTTTTGGTTAAAGTAAGTAGATCTTTGTCTATGCATTTGACATTCAGAGACGCAGTAAATTGATTAGCTAACAGATTTGGCGACCTTTTGTGCAGCTAATCACCAATGGTAAGTTCAAAAGCGTCTATCACAGAGTACTGGCATAGAACATAGGACTGAGAATCTCAGTGGCCTGTTTCTTCAGAACACATCTTGGGCAAGAGGGTTCTCCCAGAAGGTATGGGCCAAGTAAGAAGTTGACATCGGAAGAAAACCCTCCGGTCTATCGAGAAACATCTGCGAAAGACTACGTCAAATATATATACTCGAAAGGTCTTGATGGTGTTCCGGCAATAGATCATTTAAAGTTGTGAAGAGTAATCGGTTTGAAGTTGGTTCCTGTGCAGAAAGGGCATGGATGACAAAAATTAGGCCATATGGATCCAGTAAATACTGGTCGCCACTGCCAACTTCTCGACTGTCTGCTATTACAACATGATTGGCAGGCGATGAAGGTGGTTAGGGTGGCGGCGGCGGCGGCAGTGTCAGGGTCGTCCCTAATGCCAAAGTTCCCATCACCAATTAAATTAGGGATTTTGAAACTGCACAAATGCTAAGCCCAGGTGCGTGTTAGTGCCCGATTTTAGAAAAAAAAAAGCTTCCCATAAATGCATAGAGGCAAGAACCCTCTCTTTAATGAATTGCGATAAGAGATTTTTGTGTTTCGGTCATGGTAGCCGCCGAAACGATTGCCTGGATAAGGAGGAGGGTATGTTGGAATATTAGGTGGGGATCAACGAAGAAGGAGGGTAGGGTTAAGATCAATATTTTGTTGTATGGCTGGATATATGGTTGATCTAGGGATATAATCGAGTCGATTCAAATCGTTACACAGTTCAAGACTCAAGACTTGAGCTTGACTCAACTCGAATACTTAAGACTCACGCCCAATCGAGCTTATGTATGTACTGTTTTCGTTTCATTACTGTCGAATGTTCATTCCATTTCTCAATATCTCCCCCTTCAAGCCTTCACCTCAACCGTGTTTAGTTACTATCACATATTTAATCTAAAGATTCCTCATCTTTAAATAATTTGTATACACCGAGTATGTGGGTTTGGGGCACGTGCGAATGGTAATAATGTCGTTATTAATAATAAAAAAAATAAAAAATCGCAAAAAAAAACTTAAAATTATATTTACCATGATATATTTACTCTAAATTTTTTTCATGACACAAAAAATCTCAAACTTGTACATATATAACGCTTTTATCCTCTGTCAAGGTTCTGTCAATGAGTATCTTTAAAAATCTACCTAAATGGATGTTGGAAAGCAAATGTTATCGACATGAGACTCATGTGGCCAAAGTGAAATAAAAACGACGTAATTTACTATGAAAGGGTTTTATGTCCATAACAATAACTTAGCAAATGCAGGCATTCAATTCGCTCAAGACTGACTTTTAGCATCAAGCTAAACCCTTATTCCAAACACAAGGCATTCCAACCTCAGTTTCTAATGCATAAGATCCTCATGCAAGCGAGTGCATAGCATATTATCAGTATTATTTTACCATTATCAAATCTCTAATACTAGACATAGCATGTTACCCCATGGGTCATGTGAAGATAGGTGGTCTGACATAGGGTAAATTATCACGTATATATAAGTTTAAAGGTTTTGTTACGGTGAGTATAATTTGAGCTTTTTTTTTATGTCTTTTTTGTTTTGGTCACAAAATAAAATACGAGGTTTATGGTGGCTTCTTTCCCTGAAAAAAAAAAAAGAAACACGTATTTGGAATGCATCTGCAATCTGCGTCGCGAAGAATCATAGTACGTCAACTCTTCAAGCTCATTCTCTCTGAGTCATTCGAAGATGGTGCGCGCTGATGGTCACAAAATCTGGTCACACCATTCGACTCTTTATCTGTATCATTAAAAGCCAAAAGGGGACCATGCATTCGAGCATGGTGGAGCCAAGCAGGCCTTTGCGAGAAAATATTGCCTGATTTTCTTCTTCTTCTTTTCTCCATTTTGTCTCCAACTCAAGGTGCATTTGTTTCAAGAAAAGTGTTTTTTGGGAATCCATTTTCCAGACTTTCACCCGTTTGATTCGCAGAAAATGGTAAATCAATTGAAAACATTTTTTGATTAAGGAAAATATTCATGTATAAAATTAGGAAAGTAAATTTCCTAATCTAAGAAGGTGAAAGTACTTTCTGGAATGCTCATCTTGAATTTGTTAATATCTTTTCTTTTCCTTTCTTTTCTTTCTAAGAAGGAAAACAATCATGTATTTTCTTTTCTTAATAAAAATAATTTAAAACTAACAAATGATTTAATATAATTTTAAAAATACCAAATTTTTTGATAATTTTCACCATCAAATTTTCCTCGCCAAATAACTGAAAATACTTTCCAAGTCTTTTTTAGGTTTTAGCCTAACACCGAAAAATGAACTCATTTTCCTAGACCTGCAAAGCATTTTCTAGAAATGGTACATCTTCCGCAAAACAAACAGACCTTCGGTTAAGATTCTAAGAAATATTCTCTCTCTGGCTCATATATTATCTGACTCCTGTTGTTTATATAAGCTTTCAATTGCATTATTATTACTCTTGAATTTTGCATGGGGAAGCCTAGGGTTTCCTTTCAGTAATGTAGAAGAAATATCTCATGCCCTTTTTCCTACTAATAAAAAACGGTCACAGATACATCATTGTATGAGGTCCTTATATGCATGCTTTAATGAAATATATATCAAGACACTTAGTAGAAGTATGTGTCGCGACCCTCTTGAGATAGGACATATTAGATATGTTACTTCGAGGTGAGTTGACGGATTACTAATGCAGGAAGCATCCGATTCCATGGAACGATCCTCAAGTTCCAACTTGATTCCATCTACTAACACAGCACAATCGATGTTCATTCAAGTCAAGGTAGATTTGGTCATTACTTGCTTTGGTAGGTCGGAATGAAGTTATCAATGTGAAGGTTATTGACCAAGTTATCGATTAAGGAGTTGTTAATTCTTCCTTGCTGGTCAAGTATTAAGTTACCGTTTCACAAAGACTAGTAGCTGATTTCAGTGCTAAACAACAACACATTAATAAAAAAACAACATATCTAGGGAAGGTTGTTTCGAGCAATTTCCTTGGATATTTGTTGATCGCCTAAAATGTTTGTTTCCTAGTCAAGGCTAGTAGAGGAATTTTGAAAGATAAACCACAAGGCTACAAAGTCGTGATTTCAAGTTTCTATATCATTAATGCAATTTTCTAGTTCCAAGGACCTCAATTGCTTTCTAGTTCCCATGTCTTTGATATTTGGAGAGTCCCCATGTCTCTTTAATGTTTTATATATTTTCTATGTCTTAGTCCCTCTCTAAATATAGGAGAATCCTCAATTGTAACGCAAAGTTGATGGATACATGAAAATTTGTCTACATGAGTGAATATTTATCCGATTCTTTATCTAAGTTCTTTGATGGTAAATCAAATAGTTCTTTATCCTTGGCGGTGGAGCAATCCTTTACGCCTTAGTGATGAGCTTCCTTTTATCCCGGCCCTTTATCCTTGGCTGGTGGTTTATACTTTTATGCTTTCGATGGTGAATCTCCCATATCCTTCATCCTTTACACATCATTCCATTATCACTTATCACACCCTTTCCATACACTTAACTAGAAAATCCTCATTTTCAGAATCACTTGTCTCATGTACGCATCAAGTTGGTATTAGAGCTCAAGGTTGAACTCGTTTGAGTGATTCTTTCTATTGTCCATCTCATATTGAAAATGGATGATCCGGTTCTAAGAGGCTTGACTTTGGAGCATGCACATAATGAAAAGGCGTGACCGTGCCATAACAGATCTCTATAAACAAATGGAGCGAGTCATCAATCTTTTGGAAGATCCGACGAGACAAGGACAACTAGCAAGTTGTCTTGATGATCAACATCGATGTGACAATTTAGATTCTCGTCGAAGTTCTAGTTGTAAAATCCCATGACACCGAAGGCAACTCTAGTGAGTCTATATACCAAGTCCAGAGGAGAAGAGGAAGGCACAAAGAGAATGATTGTAAAATCAAAGCGGAGGCACTAGAAATTGAGGGCGGTCTCAATCCAGATGACTTTATGGATTGGCTGCAAGCGGTCAAACGAATTCTTGACTTCAAGCCATACTAGGATGAGAACATTTGTAAGGTAGCTATTCGAATTTCTTGGCGTGAGGTTCGAGATCCTAAAATTACAGTACGTCTAGTTTCCATATATGGAGGTTTGCAAATAGGATTGAAAATGGTGCGGTACCTGTCTTCGATCGAAGGTCGAAGTTTTCCGTCTGACGAAAACTTCAACCATTAATCTTCACAAAATGCATCGATGTCCTATATAAAATGAAACCTAGGTATTTAGGGACTATAAAAGCTCTAGTTCCCATATGCAGAGGGGTACATTGAGAAAGATGAATGCAAGATCGTATAACCTAACTATTTTTTTTGTCATGGATCAAATCTCACTGTTATAATAGGGATTTTTTCTCGAAATGCATGATGGACTCACAGGCAAAATTCAGGTATTAACTATATGCCATTATCCAACCTTGCCAACATTAGATAGAGATCATTAGAGCCAATTGTTTCGTGTTAAGTCGGAAATGGTAGCTACAACATAAGCATAAGCGAGATTGATGTTTCTCTAGTGTTAGCGAAAATACTTCATTTCATATATTGCATGGCAATTGCATTTTATCTATGACTTTGATCTTAGTCGGGCGTACGTGTTTTAGATGTTTGTGGAACAACTGAAAACAATCGAAGTTCAACTGAATTCAAGCTTCACGCTTAAGAATCTTTCAATTCAGTATTTAATCAGTTTTGTGAACCTCACAATCTTTGACTTTTTTTATCTACAAATATTTTAGCTGAACTTTTTTCATTACTCTCTTTTTCATTTTTCTGTCAAAGTAACATTTTATCATTTCCATTCCTTACCAAAAAAAAAACATTTTATCATTTCCATAAAAATACAAGAGAGAAACAATGAGACAATCCTAAACAACTTCAAAATGAAACAAGCTCCAAATGACAAGATGAATCATCAGAATAAAATTAGGAGTCATGCTCTCAAAGACTAGGGCCGGGTTTTATTCGGCCCACACTAGCCAGTCCCATATTAGACTATTTTAGAAACTTTATATTTTACTTTGTTAGACCAACTTTGTAAAATGGCCCTCGCCCGACCCCAGAGAGGTCGACCCTCGCCCGCCTAGGCGGGGCGGCCCTCGCCTTACGCTGGCGAGGGCCGCCTCCGCTTGAGGCCGGCGAAGGGAAGAAAAAAAAAAGAAAAGGAAAGGAAAAGAAAAAACAGAAAAAAAGAAAGAAAAAAATGTAAAAAAATAATAAAAGTACTGTTCCGGTGCCGGAACAATATCTTTTTTGGCCAGTCGGAGACCCAAACCCTTATTTGAGATTTTTTGGGCACTTTGAGCTTTTATTTGAGACTGATTAAGCACTTCAGACCCTTTTTTGACATTTTGTTTACTTTGAGTACCAAATTGAGAATTTGACCCACTTTGGGTATCAAAATGGAATTTTTCCTTTAAAGTTTTTGTTACGGTGAGCATAATTTGAGCTTTTCTGATGTCCTTTTTTTTTTGTCACAAAATAAGATACGAGGTTTATGGTGGGCTTTTTTCTTGGAAAAAAAAAGAAACACGTATTTGGAATGCATCTGCAATCTACGTCGCGAAGAATCATAGTACGTCAACTCTTCAAGCTCATTCTCTCTGAGTCATTCGAAGATGGTGCGCGCTGATGATTCAGACGACGCCGATCCGTCAACCTACGATCGCTACCGGGAGCTGAAGCGCTTCGACGATTCCAAAGCGGGCGTCAAGGGCCTCGCCGACTCCGGCATAGCCAAGCTCCCCCGCTTCTTCGTCCGCCTGCCGGAGGACATCGCCGCCGACCGGCCCCCCGGCGGCTCCTCCTCCGGGCTCGAGATCCCGGTGATCGACCTCGGGAGCCTCGCCGCGGGCCGGCCGGCGGCGGTGGCGCGGGTCCTGGCGGCGGCGCGCGAGGTGGGGTTCTTCCAGCTGGTGAACCATGTGGTACCGGAGAGCGCGCTGGTGGGGGTGCTGGCGGCGGCGCGCGCGTTCCACGAGCTGCCGGGGGAGGTGAAGGCGGGGTACTACAGCAGGGAGGCGGGGAGGAAGGTGAAGTTCCGGAGCAACTTCGATCTGTACGAGTCGAAGCACGCGAGTTGGAGGGACACTCTGTTCTGCGTCATGGGGCCTGACCCGCTCGATCCTCTGGAGTTGCCTCTGGTCTGCAGGTACGAGTTCCTCCAGATTCGCAAATCCATCCTTGATTGAGGACGACAGGTTCTTACGTTATCGTGCTCTTGCTGTGAACTCCGTTGACTTTGAAGACGCTAACTTCGTCTGGGTTAGATATGCTTCATGGAGATTTAGTAACACTACAGACTAACTACAGGTTAAAGGAATGTACTTAGAGGTATAGTGTCGATGGTAGGCTTTGCACAGTCTGAATTTGTAAACCTTGGCTAGATTCTGGAAGTCTCAGGAATCGGCAAAATCGCTGTCTATTATGGGCAAGTTTTACATAGTTATACTGCTAGCACCAAACAAATGTGGATAGTCACTGTACTCTTTTTACTTTCCTGCAGCTTATGTCGAATGACATTTTCAAAAGTGTTTGGCATCGGGTGTTGACAAACCATGTCGGCCCTAGATTATCCGTGGCTTGCTTTTTCACTCTTCATCAATATCCCACGACGAGAATGTATGGCCCGATAAAGGAAATATTATCAGAAGACAGGCCGCTGGCTTTGTATCGAGAAACCTCTTTTCACGAGTTCATCGAATACTATGACTCAAAAGGACTCGATGGTAGTTCAGCTCTGACGCATTTCAGGTTGGTTCAATAGCCATTTGACTACTATACTGGATTGCTTAAAGTTCAAGCGACAATCAGCACAAAATATATGTAGAATGAAGGAGGATGTACCGAGTAGAATGTACTGAGGTTTGAGAGCATGATTGTATACCGAAAGATGCCTCTTTGCACACTGATGTTTCCGTGGCTCTTCTAATGTTGATTTCTGCATATATATGTTTGAACAGATAGGACCGTCGTATTAGGTTGATTGGTTCATTATGCCCGATAAACTCAATATCTTTAGCGACATCGAACACCGACACCATTGAGCATATTGATCTTGTTGGAAACGGATGCGAAAATGAAAAACAGAACACCAGAAATTTACGTGTTTCGATCACAAGGTGATCTACGTCCACGGGCGAGGCACGACAAAATTCCACTATAATCAAAGAGAGAGTACAAAATTTCAGAAGTCGAAACAACGATAAAACCTCATGGCTCAACGAAACTCTCTGAAAACAAAACTCTCTGAACAATGAGAAAACCTAGCCACAGTACAAATAGGTCTCCCGAAAATTTTTCTCGGGGGCGTAGCCCCCGAACCCCCCGTACAAATAGGTCTCCCGAAAACTATCGGCCCAACCCTTCGCGTCGCGAACCAAATCTCAATTTCCTTTCCACTTTTCGGGTCGCACAAAAAATATGTCGGGTCGGGTCATGAACCGGACCGAGTACATTAAATTCAAGACATATTTAACAAATCTCCACCTTGGCTTGAATTTCCCAAAACAAAGTACTTAAGAAGCCGAACACATTCTCTTGCCATCCCTAAGCCTACGTGAGCTAACTCGGTGTAGGAAACAAGGGATGCAACAAAAGCACATATCCACTTCAAAACACACAAATGTAGAATTGCCATTACCTCTCCACCAAAGCCCCAAAAGGGGCAAACTCAACCAAGCATGCCAATCAAGTTCAAGCAATGCTTAAACTTGTTGGCGGGAGCTGGCTTGGTCAACATATCAGCAGGATTGTCAGCTGTACCAATTTTCTTTACCGTTATGTTTCTCTCTGCAACTGCCTCGCGAATAAAGTGATACCTGACATCGATGTGTTTAGTCCTCTCATGATATGCTTGATTTCTAATCAAGTATATAGCACTCTGATTGTCACAAAAGACAACCGAATTGTCTTCCTGCTGTAGCCCAAGTTCCTGAACAAGATTCCTCAACCAAATACCTTCTTTCACTGCTTCTGCTGCTGCCATATACTCTGCCTCTGTAGTAGATAAAGCAACTGTCGACTGTAAGGTTGACCTCCAGCTAATAGCCGAACCAGATAATGTGAAAAGATAGCCAGTCAAAGATCTCCTCTTATCGAGATCACCTGCAAAATCGGAATCCACAAACCCCACAACTGAGGTACCGTTGGAACTATTTCTATCAAACACTAGATCCAACTCTGCGGAACCTCTAAGATACCTAAGTATCCATTTCACTGCCTGCCAATGAACTTTTCCAGGATGCGCCATATATCTACTAACCACACTAACTGCCTGCGCAATGTCTGGACGAGTGCATACCATAGCATACATAATGCTACCGACTGCACTGGAGTATGGGATACGAGACATCGCAGACTCCTCGACTTCTGATTGAGGTGAATGTATAGCTGAAAGTCTAAAATGAGATGCCAACGGTGTACTCACGGGCTTAGCATTTTGCATGCCAAACCTCTCAAGTACCTTCTCAATATAACTCCTCTGCGAGAGATATAACTTCCCTGCTTTCCTGTCCCTCTGAATCTCCATTCCTAAGATCTTCTTGGCAGGACCCAGGTCTTTCATCTCAAACTCCTCATTGAGCTGTTTCTTCAAGATCAATATATCGGACATGTTCTTTGCAGCAATGAGCATGTCATCCACGTATAAGAGAAGATAGACAAAGGATCCATCTGAACCCTTCTTGAAGTAGACACAACTATCATAGTTGCTCCTCTGATAACCGCTCCCTATCATGAAGCTGTCGAATCTCTTATACCACTGTCTTGGTGACTACTTCAGACCATACAGGGATTTCTTCAATTTACAAACATGATCTTCCTTGCCTTCTACATAATAGCCTTCAGGCTGAGCTATATAAATAGTTTCTTCAAGCTCGCCATGCAGAAAAGCAGTCTTCACGTCAAGTTGCTCAAGCTCTAAGTCAAATTGAGCAACTATTGCCAGCAACACACGAATGGAAGTGTGTTTTACCACAGGAGAGAAAACTTCAGCATAATCAATTCCCTCCTTCTGGTTGTAGCCTTTAGCTACGAGCCGAGCCTTGAATCTTGCATTTTCAACACCTGGAATTCCTTCCTTTTTCTTGAAGACCCATTTACACCCGATGGCTCTTTTTCCCTTAGGCAACTGCACCAAGTCCTAAGTCTGGTTCTTGTGAAGTGATTCAAGTTTCTCAACCATAGCAATAGCCCATTTTTCTGATTCTGTGCAAGTAATAGCTTCATTATAGGTAGAAGGTTCCTGAATACCCATATCTTCTGCTGTCGTGAGAGCATAAGCCACAAGATCAGAAAACCCATATTTCTGAGGAGGTCGGGTCTGTCTCCTTTCTCTGCCAGTAGCAATGGAGTATGGCTGCTCCACCTCATCTACAGCTTCCTCATCTGAACTTGAATCAACACCAGCATTTTGCTCGTTCAAAATATTCTCAGAGGTCTTTTCCGGAAGCTCCACCTGAACCTCCGCCTCATTCACATCACTCTCATGTTTACCTGCAGACTCATCAGCAACTTTCCTTTGATCAAGCATATGCATTTCATTAAAAGTAACATCCCTACTAATAATGAACTTAGGTAAGTTAGGTTCCTGGCACCATAAACGATAACCTTTCACCCCATCAGCATACCCAACAAAAATGCATTTCTTTGCTCTAGGTTCTAGCTTACCATCCTTAACATGATAATAAGCAGGACATCCAAAAACCTTTAGATTAGAGTAATCACAAGGCTTACCTGACCACATCTCAAAAGGAGTCTTGCATTCTATTACTGTTGAAGGAGAGCGATTAACCAGATAACAAGCCGTGTTAACAGCTTCAGCCCAGAAATCCTTTTCCATGCCAGCATTAGAGAGCATGCATCTTGCTCTCTCTAATAGAGTTCTGTTCATACGTTCTGCCACTCCATTCTGCTGTGGAGTGTGCCTGACTGTACGGTGTCGAACAATACTTGCATCTGCACAGAATTCATTAAAATCGCCACCACAGAACTCAAGACCATTATCGGTCCTCAGATATTTGATCTTCTTCCCTGTCTGATTCTCAACAAGAGCTTTCCACTTCTTGAAGGTTTCAAATACATCACTTTTTCTTTTCAGAAAATAAACCCAAACCTTCCTGGAATAATCGTCAATAAACGTCACAAAGTAAAGAGCACCACCCTTAGATGGAACCTGTGCTGGTCCCCATAAATCATAATGGATATAGTCAAGTGTGCTCTTTGTCGAATGAGTCCCTGTGCTGAATTTGACCCTGCATTGTTTTCCAAGAACACAGTGCTCACAGAAATCTAGTGAGGTCGTCTGCTCCCCACAAAGTAAACCACGTTTACTCAAAACTGACATGCCACGTTCACTCATATGGCCCAAACGCATATGCCACAATTTCGTTTTATCATTATCAGAAACTGAATTGCTTGTGCCAATTGAAGGACCCATAACTGTGCTACCCTGCAGATGATACAAGTGATTAACCTTGCTTCCTTTCATCACAACCAGATTGCCTTTTGTAACTTTAAGAACTCCACCTCCACCTGAGTACACACACCCAATGGAATCCAAACTGCTCAACGAGATAAGGTTTCTCTTCAAGTCTGGTATATGTCTTACTTCAGTCAAAGTTCTTACTGCTTTGTCGTGGCACTTAATCCGAACAGTACCAATACCCACGACTTTACATACAGCATCATTCCCCATCAGGACTGATCCACCATTCAATGGCTCGTATGTGGTGAACCATTCTCTATTTGGGCACATGTGGTATGATGCTCCAGAATCCATAATCCAAACATCATTGGACAAATTAACAGCAGAACATGCCGTAAGAACACTGTCTGATGCATTAGCCTCATTGTCGTTTGCAACATTCGCCGAATCTTGTTTCTGAATATGCTGCTTATCCTTTTTCTTGAGCGAAGGACAATCTGATTTGTAATGTCCCTTTTTATGGCAATAGTAGCACTCAACGTTCGTCTTATCTCCAGGTGGCTTAGATTTTGAACGTCCAACAGATTTCCCTCGATAAGCTTTATCCCTGCTCTTGCTCCTGCCTCTCACAAACAAACCATCTGCTTTATTTTCGCTAGTATTCCCATTCAACTTTGTTCTCAGTTCTGCAGAATTCAAAGATGCTTTGACATCCTCCAAAGTTATGGATTCACGTCCATACAGCATCGAGTTCACGAAATTTTCGTATGAGGCAGGTAGTGAACATAACACGATCAAAGCTTGATCTTCATCTTCGAGTTTAATATCTAAATTTTTCATATCCAGAACAATTTTATTAAACTCATCCAAGTGTTCCTGAACAGACGTACCTTCGCGCATCTTTAGGGTATAAAGACGCTGCTTCAAATACAGTCTCGACGTTAGGGATTTCTTCATGTAGAGACTTTCCAGTTTCTTCCAGAGACCGGCCGCTGTTTCTTCATCGGCGACTTCTCGCAAGACCTTGTCATCTAGAGACAACTGGATCGCGCTATGCGCCTTCTCCTCCATCTCTTCAATTTCAGCAGAGGTCATATCTTCTGGATAATTTCCGTCCAGAGCCCTAACGTACCCTCTCGCCTCAATAAAGCCTTCATCTTTATTCTCCATAATCCGAAATTGTTCTGTCCGTCAAAAGATGAAATCTGAAACTTCAAAGATGCCATCTTCAAGAACCCTAGAATCCAACGTTGCTCGGATACCAATTGTTGGAAACGGATGCGAAAACGAAAAACAGAACACCAGAAATTTACGTGATTCGATCACAAGGTGATCTACGTCCACGGGCGAGGCACGACAAAATTCCACTATAATCAAAGAGAGAGTACAAAATTTCAGAAGTCGAAACAACGACAAAACCTCATGGCTCAACGAAACTCTCTGAAAACAAAACTCTCTGAACAATGAGAAAACCTAGCCACGGTACAAATAGGTCTCCCGAAAATTTTTCTCGGGGCGTAGCCCCCGAACCCCCCGTACAAATAGGTCTCTCGAAAACTATCGGCCCAACCCTTCGCGTCGCGAACCAAATCTCAATTTCCTTTCCACTTTTCGGGTCGCACAAAAAATATGTCGGGTCGGGTCATGAACCGGACCGAGTACATTAAATTCAAGACATATTTAACAGATCTGTTGAATGTTATGTTGCTTGAGCTGAAGCTTTCTCCAAGTTCGTGCCCCAAAAATGAGACTGCCTTGAGTTCTGGGTGATGCGGTAACATGTATTTTGCACTTACGCATAATGATGTAACATCTCTTTTAGGCCAAATACATATAGTGGCAGTTGAAGTTCTCTCTTCTTTCGCTCTCTTGCATGCCCTGTTCCGTATATGGTTGTTTGCGATTTCCTAGCCATTTGCGTTCCATATTAAACTTGAATTCAAAATAAATTTAAAAGGATAAACTAATTACCTATGCCGAAATAGATAAATAAGTAAATGTAATTGAGTAATTATATTTATAATAGCTGATCTTGGTGCTGTGTTAGTAATTTATGATAGTAGTTTAATATAAAGAATTATTGCTAAAGATTATTATAGAATCTAATAAAACAACTAATGTTTTCATACGAAATTTTTAAATTGTTAATTGTACTAGCCAAAACATTCGTGCGTGGCCGGTGAACCACCTTTGGCTTACATTTTCACCTGACGTAGAAGTTATTTGAAATTAGAGAAATAATAAAATCAAAGCAATGACATGGTAAAGATGAGATTAATTGCATGGATCCTAAAAGTTCTTCACGTGACAAATATAAACTGAATCAAATGTATAGAAACAATTTTTATGAAGGGAAACTGAAAGGGAAATGAAGATTGAACTTGTTGACTCGACGGACTAATTTTCCTTGACCCTTTGTATTTAAAGCATTGTCTCGCAATCTGAAAAGAAAAAAAAATTTCTTCTTCCGTCGATCTCAAAGTATAGTTGCAAAACTCGGAAGGTTCACGGGTGGACCTAGTACTTCCAGAAAGGCGAAATATATGTTATATCCACCAATAGGAATTTCATGCACAACCTAACCTCATACATGATCGAGCACCCGTAGAAGGAATTATTACATCTCTAGAGATCCAAGAAGAGACGGAACGAGAGACCAACTGATGCTCAATAGGGGAGAAGAACAATTAAAAGCATCGCACCCTTTAAGCACTAAAGAGTGAAGAATGCTACTTGATCGGGAAAAGTACCAAAGAATTGTTAAACCTGTTGCAATAGCAACAATTCAGTTCTAAATCTTTCAATTGGGCCAACCCAATTATAAACATTTTCACATTAGTACTAATTCAGTCTATCTGACCAATATAAGCCGAAAATCGCTGACGTGGCGAGAGCTAGCAACCCTCATCGACTGCGGGGCGAGGCCTCCTTCTTCCCTCTGCATCACCTCTATCTTGAAAACAGCGCAGCCTCCTCACCAGCGAGCTCGCGCGGGTGCAGAACAATTCGAACAGCTTAGAAAGAGAAGAAAATAGAAAGATATTCGAGAGGGTTTGCAAAATTGCGAACTGCGTGCTCCAGTTTTGGAGAACTACAAAACTTAGTATTCAAATTCTATGCCGTTCTGCAGTTTATACAAGAAGCTTTGCGGCCTCCCCACCAGCGACCTTCGAAGTGCGTCCTCTGCATTCCGCAAGTTCGCGTCCTCCCGCACGCACTTGCCGAGTGTGGCGACGAGAAGGCGAATCGAGGTCATTCGCCACCAGCCGCCTCTTCCGACGATGAAATCTTCAGGGCGCCCGGGAAACCCCAGTCGACAAGCCTTTTGAGCTGCGACTTCAGGATCGGGTTTCTATCGTTGGCTTGAAGAGATCGGCAATGATGAATGATGATGAACTCGAGAATGGAGAAATATCAAGAACCATTTTTTATTACTTTTGCTTGAAAGTACTTGATCTGGTAATTAACGTAACAGTTTCAAGTACGCTCTAGTGAAAATGGCAATGCTGTGGTAGCTTCAACTTCACTAGACCTGTCAAATCAAAAGGTTGGGACGGATTTGGATTGGGTAAAAAAATGATACGATCCAAATAGGTTCATTTAACCTATTTTGATCCATTTTTACGTACTGCAAATATAATGACTCAGATTTAACTTGACCCATATCCAACCTACACCCAATCTGACTTATATTGCTAAATACTTATATATTTAACTCAATCTAGGCAAATTCATAGCCAAACCGAGATGAGAGTATGGAATAAGTAAGCGTGAGATTGAGTAAGGCTGAAAGAGAATAGTCAATTGCCACGCATCATCCAACTTAGAAATTTAATGTAAAATTTAATGTAAACTAATAGAATAGTCAAATTGTCATAAGTGTACCAGTTTAAAGTCTTTTATGGTCAAAAACTTAATTTGTAATAAAATCATCATAATTATATCAATTAAAAATTTTTTGTGATATTAATCTCCTGTTTTTTTCCCGAGAAAGTAGCCGTTCAAGTCTTTATTTAGATATTTTCCCGCGGTTAATCGAGTAGTAGGATTTGTCCTTAACCCGTAAGGGACAAATTTGCAAAACGTAGTATTCGCACGTGTTCAGACAGAATCGTAGCACCAAGCGTCAGCGCTGTCTCTCTCTCTCTCTCTGTCTCTCTCGTTCGAAAATGGTGGGCGCCGACGCTCCACACGGCGCCGATCCGTCGACCCACGATCGCTACCGGGAGCTGAAGCACTTCGACGATTCCAAATTGGGCGTCAAGGGCCTCGCCGACTCCGGCATCACCACGCTCCCCCGCTTCTTCGTCCGCCCGCCGGAGGACATCGCCGCCGACCGGCCCGGCGGCGGCTCCTCCTCCGGGCTCGAGATCCCGGTGATTGACCTCGGGAGCCTGGCGGCGGGCCGGCCGGCGGTGGTGGCGCGGGTCCTGGCGGCGGCACGTGAGGTGGGGTTCTTCCAGGTGGTGAACCACGGGATACCGGAGAGCGCACTGGCGGGGGCGCTGGCGGCAGCGGCGCGCGCGTTCCACGAGCTGCCCGGGGAGGCGAAGGCGGGGTACTACAGCAGGGAGGTGGAGAGGAAGGTGAAGTTCATAAGCAACTTCGATCTGTACGAGTCGAAGCACGCGAATTGGAGGGACACTGTTCTGCGTCATGGGGCCCGAGCCGCTCGATCCTCTGGAGTTGCCTCTGGTCTGTAGGTACTAGTTTAAAGCTCCATTGTTAATTGAGGACGAGATGTTGTTATTTCATTGTGCTTTTACTTTAAAGCTCAGTTGACTTTAAAGACGCTTCTTCGTCTGGGTTAGATGTGCTTCAGAAGAGTGTAATTATCCTATAGACTGTCATTGTCTGCAGTGTATAGAATTCCCACTGGCCAACTTAGATTGGGGTTTTTGAGTTCTTCCTCGGCTGCTTTCATGGATGACATTTTGATTATGGAATGGAGTGTCTGCATTGGTTTCTCCGTCAGGGTTTTTAGCCTTACAACTCCGTAGAACTCTCCGATCTGGATCATGCTCCAGCAATCTTGAGAGGAAAAGGAAGAAAGATGGTAATTTTGCGGGAATATAGGTCCGTTATGCAAGGGATTCAAAGAGGGAAAAGCTTTTTTTTTGTTGGTTCGAGTTTTCTGTACTCACCTATTTGTAGCACCCGCGGTTTGTGCAGAACTGTCATATAAATTTCTGACTAACCTTCTACTTGGAACTGCACCTGAGGTGTTCAATAGAGAGAATTCTGTGTAGTTTGCTTAAAAGAAATAAAAATGGAATACACGGGCTTAACATCATTGATGAACTGCTCAGTATCTGACTGCTACACTGTAATCTAGTCGTGGCTTAACCACAAAATCGGTTGTGCCTGTGAAAATGGTTTGTTGGAGACCTCTTGTGTTGTGAAAACTTTATCAATCGATGCAGTTCTATGATTTCACTAATTGAAACAAGTTTTTTATTGGAATAATAGAGCAAGCTGATCCTCGTCTCCGTCTAATTTGGCATATATATTGCAGAGACACGCTGATGGAGTATTCCAAGCAAGTTAAGGCATTAGGGATTACTCTGTTTGAATTGCTATCAGAGGCGCTTGGCCTGAAACCCGACCATCTTGTAAATATGGACTGCGCAAAAGGGCATGCTCTTCTCAGTCACTACTATCCAGCTTGCCCAGAGCCTGATCTGACAATGGGCACCACCAAGCATTCTGATCCTGACTTTCTTACTATCCTTCTCCAAGACCATATCGGGGGACTTCAAGTTTATTATCGAGATCAATGGGTTGGTGTTCCGCCTGTGGCTGGAGCTTTAGTTGTCAACATTGGAGATCTCCTTCAGGCAAGCTTTTGACCCTGTTCCTAGTAGGATTACATTTTTCTATCAAATTTGACTGCTAAGTTGATTTCAGATGTCACGCCCCGAACCCGAACGGGCATGCGACATCCGCCTCTGGTCTATTCAAGCGACGTCCCAGGAATGTCGCTGACCTCAAAACGTTATCAGAGATTTAACGCACGACGGAAACTATAAACACCCTGACAAAATAAACTGGGGAAAACAATCAGGGAGAATATACAACTACTTCATTCCATCTTATAAAATATTCACAGCTTAGAGCTTCCAGTTTAAAATTTTTCAACCACCTTACTTAGCCACCATCATATACACATACACCCCCGTCACACATCGTCGTACAACAAAAAGATTGACAGCCCGACTTTTGATCCAAAAATGGTACTCATCCACATCCTATTCCTTACCCATGGACTAGCCTTTACGCCTCTTACTTGGCGTCCATTCCGAGTCTGACTCCTCACCAGTCGAATCAGAACTCTCTGGATCTATATGCTCCCCTGAGGATTCTGAGTCTGCCTCGATCTCAATCGGATGATTAATGTCACCCGACTCGGCTGGAGCTGCGTTCTGGTATTCCTTAGCCAGAAAGTCGAAAAAATTAAATTCAGGCACGTAATTGGGATCCATGTATTCTGCATACGGTTGTGCATAGCCAGCCTCCTCATCGGGCTCCTCGGGGTCCTCAGGTTCCACTTCAGGCTCCGCTTCAGGTTCAGCCTCGTCCTCCGCTTCCTCCGGATCTTCCTCTGGGATCTGTTCTAAATCTATGTCCATAGGATCGTCTTCAACTTGCAATGCCTCTGGCCCGGGTTCGTACTCGGCCTCTGATGATCCCTGAGGAGCAGCTGCTGGGTGCAACCCTGATTGAGCTATACTAACCTCCGTACTTGTCAGCTCACCATCTATCGGAGGAACAGCTGTCGGATCCCAGTCCCCTACTAAGTCAAATGGGACATCGAAACCTCTAACGGGTCCAAACTCCGCCCCGTCCTGATCCCGGAAAAACCAAGCGGTATATTTATGCTCCGCGTAAAGCGGTAAGCCTACTTCTATAAACACTGTGGTCGTGTGTCTAATCCAGGTAAAATTATCACCCATTGGAATTTCTTCAACATCCAGCTCGGAGTGTACGGGTACCCCAAAACGTACTGGTGGCGGTGGCAGAGGATTCATGGGTCCTGTCGGGGTTCTGAAATTGTTTGGTTGAAAACAACCGTGAGACACTTCTCAGTAAGTACACTCCTAAACCCAACCTAGGCTATCACGTACCTCCAGACAATTTTACAAAATACACAAACATACACACAAGCCACATAATCACATAGCAAGCAATTTAATACAAATCCAAGCATGCACAATTTCCATATTATGCATTCTTTCCATTCTCACACTATTCCATCCACATTCTTCGCCAGTGACCCGCGTACATGTACACGCCTCAGGTACACTGCGACCACTAATCACTTTCCACATCACTCGCCAGTGACCCGCGTAAACGTACACGCCTCAGGTACACTGCGATCGTTCATCACCACTCTTCCAGCCCACGTAAACGTACACGCCTCAGGTACACTGCGATCGTTCATCACCACTCTTCTGGCCCGCGTAAACGTACACGCCTCAGGTCATGTTTCTTGCCCGCATAAACGTACACACCTCAGGCTCAACATCTACCACCTACTGCGCAATCCGCGTAAAAGTTCACGCCTCATACTGGCAGTCTTCCGAAAATACCGGGCATCGTCCCGCGTAAACGTACACGCCTCAGGACGGCACACTTCTCACAATCTCTCATGTCATGCCACACATCCTTCCTTTCTTACTCATGCACACACTCAGCACGCAATTACCACAACCAATTGACCCATTACCCGCAGTCCACACGCGCATTATTTAGCTCATAATTCAAGCTCACTCATCATAAGACATGGTAACATCATTGATTAAATTAATCAAACTCACGAGTACACCCAACAAACACATATAATCACCCAATTGCACAACCACATGCTAAATTTGTTCACCACCATTTATTTATAATTAATTAAACATCCAACACGTAAATTCCCTTTTTTCTCCGACTAATTGGCATCGGATTAATTCTGAGCCTTCACGGAACTTTCTTTCCATCATTTCTAGGTTCCAAAATTTCAACTCGCGCCTCAATCAGACCCTCGTAGCCCCATGAACAGTAATTTACAGCTGGTGAACAGTGTTTTCGAGGCATATGAACAGTAATTCGCAGCCCCAATTTTCTGAATTTCTAATAAATATTGTTCGAATTAATTCCTAATGCCCGCCATAAAATTTCCACTCCCTATTCATGCCATTCCGCACCTAATTCCATACTCATTTGTCCGAAAATTATCCGTTGATACCCGTAATCCTAGTTTAGGTTTAGACGAGACTTACCCTCGTTCTAGACTTTCGCGGCTAGAACGGAAAGCGGCGGCCCTTAATCGGGGATGACGGCGACAACGTACAACTCCCGTGTGGCAGCGAGCGGCTTAGACGGCGACGATGTGACTTGCGCGTGGCTGAAGGACTCACAGCTAAGAGAGAGAGAGGGAAACCGAGAGAGAGAGACGGCGGGAGGGTGATCGGCGTGAGGGCGGCGTGAGGCGGGGACGGTGGTGGCTCGGCGGCGGCTTGACTGGCGGCGATCGGCGGTCCGGCAAGGTGATCGGTCCGACGTGGGGGAAAGGGAAGAGATGACTGAAGGAGAGAGGAAGTGGGGGAGAGAGTGAGGAGAGAGAGAGGGTTGTCTTGACCTAAATAGTAATATTTAGACCAAACCGCAAAATGACCGAAATACCCCTCTCTCACAATTTTAATCCGACGGTCCAGATTTGATCTTATCTTGATCCGACGGCCGAGATCGATTCTTGCACAAAAATATCCAAGGGCAATCTTGTAATTTTCAAAATATCCAAGGGTAAAATTGTCCAATCAAAATTTTAGGGCAAAATTACCAAAATGCCATTTACACTTAAAACATACCCTTTAATAATTCTCAAGAGTAAAATGGTTCAACTCTCCGTTTCTTATCCAAATCGAATTTTTCCGAAGGAATTGAGCACACCAAAAATGCACACGTGACACGTGCAACGTCATCCTAATGTTCCGGTGTGATTTCCAAATTTTCCGGTGTCCAATTTAGGCAAAAATTCCCATAATTAAATTCTATTAAACACGACTCGAGCGTTTCTCGAGCTAACGAGCGGCTTGCTGGGGAAATTCGCGAAATCGACTCATGACTGATACTAAATCGAGTCACGCGCAAGTCCGTCCGATGCGTGACAACCTCGGTTGTCATTAAAATCGCGAAGATCAATCACTTGATCTGAGGGGTACGATCGTTCGGTATAATTTCGGAATCATTCGTCAAGTCGTTTCGTGGTCCGACAGAATCACCCGCGATCCACTACTAGGACAATGGCGAACTGACCCCTAACTATCCTTGGATCGACCAACAGAGGCTCAAAATATCACTTGCGCGATTTAATGGTCGAAATCCATTCACGATCGAATTTTCTTTAGTCGCGCGAATTTAATTCCCCTATTAACATTTCCCTAATGGTTAGCATTCCCATGAATGCTCAGTTCCGGACGAGAAATTTACTACGAGCACATCTCATAAAACTCAATTATTTAATAAATTCCAATTGGCGGAAATTTCGGAACGTCACAATCTTCCCCCTTTATGAAATTTCGTCCTCGAAATTTACAGTCTCACTACTACTTAAGATTTACAACCATTACTGCTACTCGAACAACTGGGGGTACTGACGTTGCATCATTTCTTCGCTTTCCCAGGTTGTGCCCTCAGTCCCGTGGTGCTCCCAGATAACCTTAACCATCAGGATTGTCTTGTTCCTCAAAACCCGCTCCTTTCGATCTTCAATTCTGACCGGTCTTTCAACATATGACACTTTGTCATCAATTTCTATTTCTTCGAAATTCAACACGTGCGTAGGGTCCGGTTCGTATTTCCTTAACATTGATACGTGGAACACGTTGTGCACTTGCGATAAATTTGGTGGTAACGCAAGGCGATACGCCAAGTCTCCAATCCTTTCTAGTACTTCAAAGGGTCCCACGAACCTTGGACTCAATTTGCCCTTCTTACCAAACCGGGATAATCCTTGCATGGGCGATACTTTTAAAAACACGTGATCCCCTACTTGAAATTCCAGAGGTCTTCGTCTTCTGTCTGCATAACTCTTTTAATGACTCTGCGCTGTCCTCGGCCTTTCACGAATGATCTTAACCGCTTCAATTGACTGCTCAACCAATTCTGGTCCTGTTATAGCTCGTTCTCCCACTTCGTCCCAACACATGGGCGTTCTACAAGCGCGGCCATATAACGCTTCGAAGGGTGCCATTCCAATACTTTGCTGGAAACTATTATTGTAAGCAAACTCCACTAAGGGCAGTTGCTCTTCCCATTTACCCTGAAAATCCAGCACACATGCCCTGAGCATATCTTCCAGAGTTTGAATCGTCCTCTCAGACTGGCCATATGTCTGAGGATGATAAGCTGTACTAAACTGTAACTTAGATCCTAACGCCGTCTGTAGACTTTTCCAAAAATTGGCGGTAAACCTAGGATCACGATCCGATGTTATAGACACTGGTACCCCATGCAAACGAACTATCTGCTGCACGTATAATTCTGCATATCGTTCCAATGTGAAATCCTTTCGCACCGCCAAAAAGTGTGCCGACTTAGTTAGTCTGTCGACAATCACTTAAATGACGTCATGACCCCTTTGACTTCTCGGCAATCCCGACACAAAATCCTTGATTATATGCTCCCATTTCCACTCTGGAATTTCCAACGGTCGCAACAATCCTCCAGGCTTGCAATGTTGCGCTTTCACCTGCTGATACGTTAGGCACTTAGCCACGTGCTTAGCTATATCCGATTTCATACCATTCCACCAATAAAATTGTCTCAAATTCCTGTACATTTTGGTACTGCCGGGGTGAATACTATACTGGCTACGATGCGCTTCAGTCAAAATTTCTTCCGTAATTCTCGCATCGTCTAGCACACACAACCTTCCACGAAATTTCACCACACCGTCCTCCGATATCTGAAAATCCGGCTTTCTCTTAGTAACATCCATCCCAATAATCTTTTGTATCTCCGGGTCCGTAGACTGCAAAGCTTTAACTTTAGCATGGATTTCCGACTCAATTCTCAACGTCGCTAACAGGTTCGAGACTAGACCTACTTCCAACTTGAACTCTGAATCTCGCACTTTCTCCAATAAAGTCCATGCCTTAACCATTAAATGCGCGATACTTGATTTCCGACTCAACGCATCCGCTACTCGATTTGCTTTTCCACGGTGATATAGAATATCACAATCATAGTCCTTTAATAATTCCATCCAACATCGCTGCCTCATATTCAACTCTTTATGTGAAAATAAATACTTGAGACTCTGATGGTCAATATAAATCTGGAATCTCTCTCCACATAAATAATGTCGCCAAATCTTCAAGGCGAACACTATTGCGGCTAATTCCAAGTCATGCGTCGGATCATTCAATTCATATGGCCTCAACTGCCTGGATGCGTAGGCCACCACTCGCCCATGTTGCATCAGCACACACCCTAATCCCTTCAACGACGCGTCACTATATATTTCATACCCTCCAGGTCCTGATGGAATTGTCAACACTGGTGCCGTCGTCAACCTCTGCTTCAACTCCTGAAAACTTCTTTCACACTTATCAGTCCACTCAAACTTCGTTTCCTTTTTCAATAAATGCGTCAACGGCATTGCTATTGATGAAAACCCTTCTACGAAACGACGATAATACCCCGCTAAACCCAGAAAACTCCGAACTTCCGTTACCGTCGTTGGTCTAGGCCACTTCATCACAGCTGCAACTTTCGATGGATCCACAGAAATCCCTTCTCCAGAAATCACATGCCCCAGAAACGCTACTCGACTGAGCCAAAATTCGCATTTGCTAAGCTTAGCATACAACGAATTTTGCCTTAAAGTTTGCAAAACCTTTCTCAAATGGAATTCATGTTCCTCAGAACTTTTTGAATACACCAATATATCATCAATAAAAACAATCACAAATTGATCTAAGAATTCCTTAAACACCCGGTTCATTAGATCCATAAAGGCAGCAGGGGCATTCGTTAATCCGAACGGCATCACCGTAAATTCAAAATGTCTATATCTCGTCCTAAATGCCGTCTTCGGTATGTCCTCCTTCCTAATTCTCAATTGATGATATCCCGTTCTCAAATCTATTTTTAAGAATACTGAAACCCCTTGTAACTGATCAAACAAATCATCAATCCTCGGCAAGGGATATTTATTTTTAATTGTCACCTGATTCAATTGCCTGTAATCAATGCACAACCTCAATGATCCATCTTTCTTTCTAACAAATAACACCGGTGCTCCCCACGGAGACGCACTAGGACGAATAAACCCCTTATCTAACAACTCTTGCAGCTGCACCTTTAACTCCTTCAACTCCGACAACGACATCCTATAGGGTGCTTTAGAAATTGGCTCAGTTCCCGGTGCCAATTCGATCACAAATTCTATTTCTCTTTCTGGTCGTAATCCCGGTAATTCTTGAGGAAACACATCGGGATATTCACATACTACCGCTATATTCTCAATTCTTGACTCTTCAGCCGTTGAATCCACTACTGTAGCTAAAAATCCTTGACATCCTTCATTCAACAATTTTGTCATTTCCACCGAGAATATCAATGGAATCAAGGGTCCTCCTCGACTTCCCACAAATTTAAATTCCGAATGTCCAACAGGGTTAAATTGGATCACCCTACTATTGCAATCCATAACAGCCCTCTGCTTAGACAGCCAATCCATTCCGACTATCACATCGAAATCGTACATGTCTAAGACCACTAGATTAATCAGTTCCTCCCTATCTCCAATTTACGATCTTACAGTTCGGACAACCCAGCGAAATCAACATCTTATTATTCAAGGGGGTCGTCACACATAGCATAACATCAAGCAATTGTGGTTCTATCCCAATTAACTCAACAAACTGTTTCGATATGAAGGAATGCAACGCTCCAAGATCAAATAAAGCATATGCAGTATGGTTGCACAGAGAAATCGTACCTGTGACAACCCCTGGTGCGTCCTCGGCCTCTCGTCTGGCCATCGCATACACTCGTCCTTGCGCTTGAGGCCTATTCGGTTTCGCCGTCTGATTTGTTCCAGTCTGATTCCCATCCCGAGGTGGCGGCAATGTAGGCGGTTTACTCTGCCTAGGACTTGGGCAATTCCTGATGTGATGCCCAAACCCTCCGCATCCAAAACATGCTCCACCTCTGTTTGGACATGGTCCGTTTTCATGACGACCTCCACAAATTCTACATGGACCATTCTCAATACGGATAGGCTTTCCAATATTCCTTTTTGCTGGTGAAGTGAAACGCTTATTATCCACCATTGGCCTCTTCCCAAGATTACGATTATTCCAACCCGGAAAAAATCTCAATCCAGATGCGGTGGCTCTATCTACCTGATCCCGTTCAAGGATCTGGGCTCTATCAAATATCTGTTCATACGTTCCCAGATTTACTAGTAACAACTGGCTGCGGATATCAGCCCTCAATCCATCCAGAAATCTTCGCGCCTTATCCTCAGGATGTTCCACCATTCTCAGCGCAAACTTAGATAATCTCGCGAATTCCGCCTCATATTGATCTACTGTCATCTGGCCCTGACGGAGTCTCATAAACTCCGCGAGTTTTCTTTCTCTAGTACTAGCTGAAAAGTATTTCTCATAGAATTTCTCAGTAAAAATAGTCCAAATTTTGGCTGTACCTTCAGGAAAAATCCTATCCTTGGTGGCTTTCCACCAATCGTTTACATTATCCTGCAGCTGATAGACTGCCAAGGTCACCTTCTCATGCTCATTACACTCCAGCACCTCAAAAACTTTCTCAAGTTCTTCGACCCATCTAGGTGCAGCCTCAGGATCTCCTTTCCCAGAAAACTTAGGGGGTTTCAACTTAATAAATTGCTCTACTAGTTGGTGCATGGGTCTATTTGCAACCACCTGCTCTTGATCCTGATTCTCATTATCATTAGCAGCAGCAATGGGCTCAGCAGCTTCAGCAATCGGGGCAACTCGCTCCTGAGTCTACCGTTCCAACATATCACCAATCCGCTCTAGAGTTCTCATGACAGCTTCCATTCTAGGGTCCTCAATAGGCCTAGCTTCCACTCTGGGGTCCACTGCAGGTCCGACATCAACCCCAAGATTTTCTATTGCTCCGACACCCATTCCAAGGTCTCCTACCGCTCTAGCTCGAGCACGACCTCTACCCCTTGCTGTTCTACCTGCGCCCCTTCTTGGGACTCTTCCTATTCCTCTTCCTTCGCTGCTCATCGTCACGATTCTACCGCCCTACTACCTGCTGTAATTCCACTCAGGAATTAGCAGTCTAAACCAACTAGCTTAATCTGATTCTAAGCAGCGAATTAACACGAAAATTAACTCAACAAACAATTCCCCACTATCAATCACGAAATCACAGTCACGAAGGTTTGAACACTTACCACAGGTCCTGACGCACCTGCAATTTAATTATCACACAACAATCGACTTACACAAATAATCACTACAAACAATCTGGAATACATGTAGCACTAGGTATATCTAGGGTTCACTAAAGTCTCCCTAAATTCCTAACCCCAAAATATCTGCTCCTTATCACTCCAATTCGACCAATCTTAGATCGAGCTGACCTTGCTCTGATATCAATTCAAACGGGGATGTCACGCCCCGAACCCGAACGAGCATGCGACATCCGCCTCTGATCTATTCAAGCGACGTCCCAGGAATGTCGCTCACCTCAAAACGTTATTAGAGATTTAACGCACGACGGAAACTATAAACACCCTGACAAAATAAACAGGGGAAAATAATCAGGGAGAATATACAACTACTTCATTCCATCTTATAAAATATTCACAGCTTAGAGCTTCCAGTTTAAAATTTTACAACCACCTTACTTAGCCACCATCACATACACATACACCCCGTCACACATCGTCGTACAACAAAAAGATTGACAGCCCGACTTTTGATCCAAAAATGGTACTCATCCACATCCTGTTCCTTACCCCTGGACTAGCCTTTACGCCCCTTACTTGGCATCCATTCTGAGTATGACTCCTCACCAGTCGAATCAGAACTCTTTGGATCTATATGCTCCCCTGAGGATTCTGAGTCTGCCTCGATCTCAATCGGATGATTAATGTCACCCGACTCGGCTGGAGCTGCGTTCTGGTATTCCTTAGCCAAAAAGTCGAAAAAATTAAATTCAGGCACGTAATTAGGATCCATTAATTCCGCATACAGTTGTGCGTAGCCAGCCTCCTCATCGGGCTCCTCGGGGTCCTCCGGTTCCTCCTCAGGTTCCACTTCAGGCTCCGCTTCAGGTTCAGCCTCGTCCTCCGCTTCCTCCGGATCTTCCTCTGGGATCGGTTCTAAATCTATGTCCAGAGTTAAGCAAATTGAGTAGCATCATATCGATTTATCTTTATATACGCATACATGGTTTAGGACAAAAATCATACATTCTTAAGCTGGTGAAGAAATCTATGATCTTATCTAATACATCCTCGTAAAGTTGGTATGAACAAGCGCGGTTTTCTACCATGTGGCACAATATGTATGTGCATATGCTGTGACGTGGAATTATCAACCAATAATGATGCGCCATACGTGCAAGGCCAACACTAACGTGAGCATCGCACCCTCACCCTCGCCCAAACCTAACAAGGGTCTCGACCCTTGCCAGATTTGGGCAAGGGGTCACATGCCCTTCTTTTGGCCAGCAAGGGCGCCATGGCCCTCATCAACCACAGTGAGGGCAAGAGCATTGCTAGCATGGGTCGCCGGCTCTTAGTTAAAAAAAAAGTAAAGAAAATCAAAATATTTTTAAAAAAAATATCAATGGTCGACATTCACATAATGATTTTCAATCAAAGTTGGCCAGATGAACTTAATTGAAAATATGTGAAAAGGTTTAGGACTCAATTGATACAATTAAAAAGTTTATAACTAAATTTGCACAATTATAATAGATTTAAGATTTTTTTGATAATTGTCCTTTGATGTGTAAGATGTGCTTATTGCTTTTATTGATAATTGTTTTCGATAAATTGAAAACAATAGATGGCTGTTGACCTCTATTTGTGACAATTTAAAATGAAGGCAGATTGTGTTTTAAGAAAATCTACTTTAGCTACATATAAAATTATATGCACCCAACCCCGTGCAATGCGCGGAACTTGCCAATTTTATTTTTTGCTCGAAGAAAATTTCATTCATTTATCATAATCAAATATAAGAGGAACATAAAAAGCTTCCAAACATAGTAAATCCCAAAAGAGCTGCAAAATGAAACAAAATCCAGAAACAAAACAATACAACTTGCAAATATAAGCACACTCTTGACAATGGGGGACCAATCACAAGAAGTGTCAGTGATGAGCACACACTGAGATCTTTCCCAATAGAAACTACGGCTTGCAATGTGCGTCTAAGTTTGGCATCTTTAACACCATCATCATATGGAGACGACGACAACAACAATAGCATGTTGAATCATCATAGATCGAACGCCTCTAAAAAACTCCCAGTTTTAGATTTTGATCAAGAGAGAAATGCTCCCAGACTTAGAGCTACACCTAAATCGGGAATGAGAGCTTCCGCCAAATCTCGAAGGAGTTATAGAACCATGTCCTGGACATTTTGCTAGCTGGACCAGTGATGATATTCTCACAAAATTTACAGTTGCAAGCAAATTTATTAACCACAACAAGCAAAAAAAAGACTCATAGTTTAGGTCGGGAGAGAAAAAACAAGAAATCAAGGCCTTGGTTGCGTTCATATTAACTATAGTTTAGGAATAACACATGACATTTGACGATCGATGTGGATTCACATGTGAAGTAAATTAGGATAGAAATTGGCTTTAATACTGTGTTAAAAAGTTTTACCCAAAAGTTTAAACTAATAGGTGAAGGGAATACCACATGTTTATAAAAAGAATATAAACCCATAGATTTATGATCTAGAAATTCCATTTTAAAACCGTCGTGGAATGGTTTGGATGGAGTCTTGCCATTAGACACAAATGCTATATTTGTATCATGGTAGCCTAATCAAAAAATAAAAAAATATCAAGGAGTTGGTTGAGTGATTATGAACTTAAATTAGATGTGGCAATTTTTATTCGTATCATAACAATTTGATTCTTTGGCCAATAATGGGATATTTGGGCAACCATGAGCACTGAACTACCTCACTGGTTGTATAAATACCCGTCCTAGACACATTAGGCTCTCACTGTAGCTCACAGGTCCATCTGCTTTCGGTGGTGATTTGGGATATTCGTAAATTAGTCGGAATGACTATATTGTCAATTTGTTAAAATATTTACAATTGAATTGATACAATTAAAAATTACCGCACAATATGTTAAAGATTTTTTGGATAATTTTTTCCGGTGATCTGTAATGATAATGTGCATGCATGGTGTGGAACTTGGGTTTTAAGCGAGAGGAGAGGAAGGCAAATTCGAATGCTTATAAAGTTCAGACCAATAATTAAATGTCATGAAAGTAAAATGAACACGCACTTGATAGATATACTTGAGCAACCCCAGTACGTCTGGTCCAGAAAAGTCATTCCCAGTAAAGTGATATGACAAATTGGGAGCGCGCTTTATTCAACCACCCAATAAGAGTCGGCTATGCGTTACTTTATAGTCGTGTTTGTAAATCTAAACATAATAAGCATGAATAATCTGCACTTGGTTGTAGCTCAGGCTCAGACCACCATTTCTGTAATGAAAGGTACCTTCTTGGCTACATTAATGGATCATCTCAGCTACCTCTTGGCAGTTGGTTTTCAAAGGAGGAATGACTTCAGCTGGAAATTGGCCGGGTGGAGTTTTGTCCATATCGACGAACTACATTTATGAATTGTACAAGGCATCAAATGCAATCCATATAATGATGTGTCTATTGATGATCTGTCTAAATTTTACGAGAGGATTCGAAAGAGACATTAGATCTATTGCGTTTGCATTTGGAAAGTAAAATAGGAATAATTACAAATCCAGCATATGTATTCGGATGTATATCAACATCATTGACTTTGGTAGATCGTACTTAGATTCCACTTGGGACGCGCGTCAGATACGGTCTAGATGCAAAGGGTGTAGATACAACAGTGTCATGCACACGAAATTAGTTTCTCTTTCTCGCTATATAACGATAAGGGACACAGAACATAGGGGTATGGTCAACCTCTTGTCACTAGTAACCTGTCCCTCTTGCTTGATTATATGTGTTCTAGATTTTAGCTATAGAGATCTTAGGTGTCATTTTTCGCGATCAACATAGATGACACCCGTGAGAGCAAAACTTTCACAAAACTCCTTCGATCTCCTTCGAAACTGGATTTATAGACTAACAAAATTTAAGGGAAGCGAAATCCCAAAATCATACAAGCAAAAAACCCATAATCTACAGTAGATCGAGGTGGAAATCCCCCCAAGAAACGAGAAAAAGATGCTTTTAAATCTAGACTAAATTAAAAGAGGAAAGCTTCACGAAATCAGAGAAAATAAAGCAAAAAAAATAAGATAACCAAATCAATCAAAGAAGAAAAGAAAGGGAAAGGAGTTTGGGATCCAGCTCAAATCCTTTCTGCATAGAAAAGACGGCTTCACTACTTTCTGCTAAGTAGTACAGCCTGATGGAGGACGATAATAAATATATATTCCTCTAATTGGACCACATAGCCAGGAAGATGCATGAGCAACCCCCAGTCTCGTCCACAAAAGCAAATTACTATGAAGTGATGTGACAAATTGCGAGGTGCGAGGACGCTTCATTCAACTACCCAATAAGAGCAGGCTACGTGTTATTCGATTTTGCAAATCCCAGTATACCAATCCTTAATTATCTGCACTTGGTCGTAACTCAGGCTCAGACCACTATTTCTGCGATGGATCATCTCACCTGCCTTCTGGCACTAGGTTTTTAATGGGAGAAATGGCTGCAGCTAGAAAATGGTTGGTTGTGGTTTTGTCCCTCACCGAAATAAGTATCCTCAACCTCTATCGCTTGTGACTTGTCCCTCTTGCTTATTAACTAACCAAAGCAAGGTACAGGAATGGAGGTCGCCAGCGATTCAACCAACATCACTCCATCGACCTACAATCGCTACCAAGAGCTAAGAGACTTCGATGAATCGAAATCAGGCGTGAAAGGCCTGCTTGATTCCGGCCTTGCAAAAATCCCGAGAATCTTCGTCCGACCAGCAGAAGAGATCGCCCGTGACCGATCCAAATCTGGAGCCACCGGACTCCAAATCCCGATCATCAACCTCGAGAATCTCGCCACGAATCGGCCAGGGACGGTGGCGCAAGTCCTGGAGGCAGCGCGTGAGGTCGGCTTCTTCCAGGTTTTGAACCACGGGATACCGCAGAGCATATTGGAAGGGACATTTGTGGCGGCGCGTGCCTTCCACGAGCTGCCGAAGGAGGTCAAGGCCGAGTACTACGGCCGGGAGGGCAAGACAAGGGTGAAATTTTCCTGCAACTTCGACCTGTACAAGTCAAGGCATGCCAATTGGAGGGACACTTGGTTCTGCCTTATGGAACCCGAGCCGCTTGATCCCGAGGAGTTGCCTTTTGTTTGTCGGTAACCACTCAATATTCCTGAATAGATTTTATATTGCGCCTCATACTTGTGACTGAAATAGAGTCGGTCTGGTCGTATCGAACCGATTTTCAAATTGTTGAAACCTAAAATCTGTCTAGGGACGCGATAATGGAGTACTCCAAGCGAGTGAAGGTGCTGGCGACCATTTTGCTCGAATTGCTATCGGAAGCTCTTGGCCTCAAGTCGGACTACCTTGTCAACATGGATTGTGCTAAAGGGCATGCTCTTCTCTACCACTATGCCCCGGCCTGCCCCGAGCCCAATCTTACTCTGGCTACTCCCAATCATTCCGATCCTGACTTCTTCACGATCCTTCTACAAGACGATACCGGCGGGCTTCAAGTTTATTACCGGGATCAGTGGGTCGATGTCCCTCCTGTCGCAGGTGCTCTAGTTGTCAACATTGGAGATCTCCTCCAGGCATGCTCTCAATCTCGCTCCTAATAGTACCATAACGAGTTTCTTCCGAGATTCGCCTTCTGTTGTTCTTGGACAAATTAGAAAGACACATGAGACACAGATGAAAGAGGCTTGATGGATCCGCTTATATGTGTTCTGTTTGTTTCCTGGCAGCTTATGTCGAACGACATTTTCAAAAGCGTCGAGCACCGAGTGCTGTCGAAAGATGTTGGCCCAAGGCTATCCATCGCCTGCTTCTTCACTCTTTATGAAGATCCAACGTCCAAGATGTACGGGCCGATAGAGGAGCTGGTGTCGAAAGATAGGCCGGCTTTGTACCGCGAGATCACCCTCGGAGAGTTCATGACGCACTATTACTCGAAGGGGCTCAGTGGCCAATCCGCTCTTGTACCTTTCAGATTGCCGAGCTAGACATCGGAATGCAAGATTAGATTGGTTCTGGAATTTTATGTAATAACTCGGTGAATGCAAGCACAAAAATGGAATATTTTCACGATGATTAGAGAACATGCTAGTAATTAGAAGCCATGATTTAGAATCAAGAGGTGAAAGAAATTAATAACCGTTGTGAAAAGTTTACTATTTACCTTGTTCTTTCATCAAATAGTTCATCTCCATGCTATTTCATTGACCTTAAAATGTTGTCACCGACGACATTTAAGCGTTATTTACCATTTGATGAGTCAAGTCATTTCGGTTCGAAAGATATAATCCTCCTTATCATTTATTATTTTCGTAAGTGCTATATTTTCAACTTTTGGACACGTGAATAATTCAGTCCTCAAACTCGCGTAGTTTAAGCGATTAAGATCTCTTAACTATGTACTTTTCAATTTCATATTTATGTAAGTGCTAACTATTGGATGTTTGTTTGTAAAACAAATAAAATAAATGCTCTTTCCTTTGTTCCACATAGGAAAGTTTTGAGAAAGTGGGCCGCTTTATAACTATGAATATCTTCTTGCTCTTTAAAGTGAAGACAATGGGGTGTGTGCTAGTCTACACAATACCCGCGTGCGGGTGCACAAATAATTGCGCAATTTTGGCGCACTTAGTACGCTTGCGCGGCCGCGGTTTAATTAGCACTAATCCCTTTATTTTATTTTATTTCGTAAGGTTATCTCATTAATCTTTATTAGTTGAAAGGTTGATTTTTTGTTTATTAAATAATTTTGAAATTATGAAAATTCGGAATTTTATTTATGCATTTTTTTATTTTATTCCGAATTTTACATGTGTCTTTTCAAGACAACTTTTGAAAATTATACTTGTTCAGTTTTTAATCTTTTCTGAAGGGTTGCGTTTGTTCAGTTTGTAACTTCTTCCGAAGAGATATCTTTGTTAACTTTGCAACCTTTCGTGAAGAGTTGCTTTCAGAGAGTTTTGGTGAGCCGTGAGATTTTGTCGTTGTTTCGACTTCTGAAATTTGTACTCTCTTTTGATTATAGTGGAACTTTATCTTGCCTCGCCCGTGGACGTAGATCACTTCGTGATCGAACCACGTAAATTTCTGGTGTTCTGTCTTTTCGTTTTCCGCATACGTTTCCAACAATTGGTATCAGAGCTGCGTTGGATTCTACGGTTCTTGGAGATGGCATCTTTGAAGTTTCAGATTTCATCTTTTGACGGACAGAACAATTTCGGATTATGGAGAATAAAGATGAAGGCTTTATTAAGGCGAGAGGGTACGGTTAGGGCTCTGGACGGAAATTATCCAGAAGATATGACCTCGGCCGAAATTGAAGAGATGGACGAGAAGGCGCATAGTGCGATCCAGTTGTCTCTAGATGACAAGGTTTTGCGAGAAGTCGCCGATGAAGAAACAGCGGCCGGTCTCTGGAAGAAACTGGAAAGTCTCTACATGAAGAAATCCCTAACGTCGAGACTTTGTCTGAAGCAGCGTCTTTATACCCTAAAGATGCGCGAAAATACGTTTGTTTAGGAACATCTGGATGAGTTTAATAAAATTGTTCTGGATATGAAAAATTTAGATATTAAACTCGAGGATGAAGATCAAGCTTTAATCGTGTTATGTTCGATGCCTGCCTCATACGAGAATTTTGTGAACTCGATGCTTTATGGACGTGAATCCATAACTTTGGAGGATGTCAAAGCATCTCTGAATTCTGCAGAACTGAGAACAAAATTAAATGGGAATACCAGCGAAAACAAAGCAGATGGTTTGTTTGTGAGAGGCAGGACGAAGAGCAGGGATAAAGCTTTCCGAGGGAAATCTGTTGGTCGTTCAAAATCTAAGCCACCTGGAGATAAGACGAATGTTGAGTGCTACTACTGCCATAAAAAGGGACATTACAAGTCAGATTGTCCTTCGCTCAAGAAAAAGGATAAGCAGCATATTCAGAAACAAGATTCGGCGAATGTTGCAAACGACAATGAGGCTAATGCGTCAGACAGTGTTCTTACGGCATGTTCTGCTGTTAATTTGTCCAATGATGTTTGGATTATGAATTCTGGAGCATCATACCACATGTGCCCAAATAGAGAATGGTTCACCACATACGAGCCATTGAATGGTGGATCAGTCTTGATGGGGAATGATGCAGTATGTAAAGTCGTGGGTATTGGTACTGTTCGGATTAAGTGCCACGACAAAGCAGTAAGAACTTTGACTGAAGTAAGACATATACCAGACTTGAAGAGAAATCTTATCTCGTTGAGCAGTTTGGATTCCATTGGGTGTGTGTACTCAGGTGGAGGTGGAGTTCTCAAAGTTACTAAAGGCAATCTGGTTGTGATGAAAGGAAGCAAGGTGAATCACTTGTATCATCTGCAGGGTAGCACAGTTATGGGTCCTTCAATTGGCACAAACAATTCCGTTTCTGACAATGAAAGAACAAAGCTGTGGCACATGCGTTTGGGCCACATGAGTGAGCGTGGCATGTCAGTTTTGAGTAAACGTGGTTTACTTTGTGGGGAGCAGACGACCTCGCTTGATTTCTATGAGCACTGTGTTCTTGGCAAGCAATGCAGGGTCAAATTCAGCACAGGGACTCATTCGACAAAGAGCACATTTGACTACATCCATTCCGATTTATGGGGACCAGCACAGGTTCCATCTAAGGGTGGCGCCCTTTACTTTGTGACGTTTATTGACGATTATTCCAGGAAGGTTTGGGTTTATTTTCTGAAAAGAAAAAGTGATGTGTTTGAAACCTTCAAGAAGTGGAAAGCTCTTGTTGAGAATCAGACAGGGAAGAAGATCAAATATCTTAGGATCGATAATGGTCTTGAGTTCTGTGGTGGCGATTTTAATGAATTCTGTGCAGATGTAGGTATTGTTCGACACCGTACAGTCAGGCACACTCCACAGCAGAATGGAGTGGCAGAACGTATGAACAGAATTCTATTGGATAGAGCAAGATGCATGCTCTCTAATGCTGGCATGGAAAAGGATTTCTGGGCTGAAGCTGTTAACATGGCTTGTTATCTGGTTAATCGCTCTCCTTCAACAGCAATAGAATGCAAGACTCCTTTTGAGATGTGGTCAGGTAAGCCTTGTGATTACTCTAATCTAAAGGTTTTTGGATGTCCTGCTTATTATCATGTTAAGGATGGTAAGCTAGAACCTAGAGCAAAGAAATGCATTTTTGTTGGGTATGCTGATGGGGTGAAAGGTTATCGTTTATGGTGCCAGGAACCTAACTCACCTAAGTTCATTATTAGTAGGGATGTTACTTTTAATGAAATGCATATGCTTGATCAAAGGAAAGTTGCTAATGAGTCTGCAGGTAAACATGAGAGTGATTTGAATGAGGTGGAGGTTCAGGTGGAGCTTCCAGAAAACACCTCTCAAAATATTTTGAACGAGCAAAATGCTCCTGTTGATTCAAGTTCAGATGTGGAAGTTGTAGATGAGGTGGAGCAGCCATACTCTATTGCTACTGACAGAGAAAAGAGACAGACCCGGCCTCCTTAGAAATATGGGTTTTCTGATCTTGTAGCTTATGCTCTCACGACAGCAGAAAATATGGGTATTCAGGAACCTTCTACCTATACAGAAGCTATCACTTGCACAGAATCAGAAAAATGGTCTATTGCTATGGTTGAGGAACTTGAATCACTTCACAAGAACCAGACTTGGGACTTGGTGCAGTTGCCTAAGGGATAAAGAGCCATCGGGTGTAAATGGGTCTTCAAGAAAAAGGAAGGAATTCCAGGTGTTGAAAATGCTAGATTCAAGGCTCGGCTCGTAGCTAAAGGCTACAACCAGAAGGAGGGAATTGATTATGCTGAAGTTTTCTCTCCTGTGGTAAAACACACTTCCATTCGTGTGTTGTTGGCTATAGTTGCTCAATTTGACTTAGAGCTTGAGCAACTTGACGTGAAGACTGCTTTTCTGCATGGAGAGCTTGAGGAAACTATTTATATGGCCCAGCCTGAGGGCTATTATGTAGAAGGCAAGGAAGATCATGTTTGTAAATTGAAGAAATCCTTGTATGGTCTGAAGCAATCACCAACACAGTGGTATAAGAGATTCGACAGCTTCATGATAGGGAGCGGTTATCTGAGGAGCAACTATGACAGTTGTGTCTACTTCAAGAAAGGTTCAGATGGATCCTTTGTTTATCTTCTCTTATACGTGGATGACATGCTCATTGCTGCAAAGAACATGTCAGATATATTGATCTTGAAGAAACAGCTCAATGAGGAGTTTGAGATGAAAGATTTGGGTCCTGCCAAGAAGATCTTAGGAATGGAGATTCAGAGGGACAGGAAAGTAGGGAAGTTATATCTCTCGCAGAGGAGTTATATTGAGAAGGTACTTGAGAGGTTTGGCATGCAAAACGCTAAGCCCGTGAGTACACCGTTGGCATCCCACTTAAGACTCTCAGCACTACATTCACCTCAATCAGAGATCGAGGAGGCTGCGATGTCTCGTGTCCCATACTCCAGTGCAGTCGGTAGCATTATGTATGCTATGGTATGTACTCGTCCAGACATTGCGCAGGCAGTTAGTGTTGTTAGTAGATATATGGCGCATCCTGGAAAGGTTCATTGGCAGGCAGTGAAATGGATACTTAGGTATCTTAGAGGCTCCGCAGAGTTGGGTCTAGTGTTTGATAGAAACAGTTCTAACGGTACCTCAGTTGTGGGGTTTGTGGATTCCGATTTTGCAGGTGATCTTGATAAGAGGAGATCATTGACTGGCTATCTTTTCACATTATCTGGTTCGGTTATTAGCTGGAGGTCAACCTTACAGTCGACAGTTGCTTTATCTACTACAGAGGCAGAGTATATGGCAGCAGCAGAAGCAGTGAAAGAAGGTATTTGGTTGAGGAATCTTGTTCAGGAACTTGGGCTACAGCAGGAAGACAATTCGGTTGTCTTTTGTGACAATCAGAGTGCTCTATACTTGATTAGAAATCAAGCATATCATGAGAGGACTAAGCACATCGATGTCAGATATCATTTTATTCGCGAGGCAGTTGCAGAGAGGAACATAATGGTAAAGAAAATTGGTACAGCTGACAATCCTGCTGATATGTTGACCAAACCAGTCCCCGCCAACAAGTTTAAGCATTGCTTGAACTTGATTGGCATGCTTGGTTGAGTTTGCCCCTTTTAGGGCTTTGGTGGAGAGGTAAATGACAGTTCTACATTTGTGTTCTTGAAGCGGATATGTTCTTTTGTTTCATCCCTTGTTTCCTACACCGAGTGAGCTCACATAGGCTTAGGGATGGTAAGAGAACTTGTTTAGCTTTTTTTGACTATTTTGTTTTGGGAAATTCAAGCCAAGGTGGAGATTTGTTAAATATGTCTTGAATTTTATGTATTCGGTCCGGTTCATGACCCGACCCGACATATTTTTGTGCGACTCGAAAGTGGAAAGAAAATTGAGATTTAGTTCACGACGCGAAGGGTTGGGCCGATAGGCCCAACTCGCAGCAAGCGAACAAATCTCCATAGCGGACCGCTCAAGCTGGAGAAAGCGAATCAATGTGCGGGGGGTTCGGGGGCGTAGCCGCCGAGAAAAATTTTCGGGAACCCTATTTGTACCGTGGCTAGGTTTTCTCATTGTTGTATAGAGAGTTTTGCTTTCAGAGAGTTTTGGTGAGCCGTGAGGTTTTGTCGTTGTTTCGACTTCTGAAATTTGTACTCTCTTTTGATTATAGTGGAACTTTGTCTTGCCTCGCCCGTGGACGTAGATCACTTCGTGATCGAACCACGTAAATTTCTGGTGTTCTGTCTTTTCGTTTTCCGCATACGTTTCCAACACAGAGCTTACCTCCTAATTCTTGTTCTCGTTTCTCAGTAGTTCTGAGTTCTTGAAAACCAATTCCATGCTATTGTAGTAAATCAGATGGATATATGGAAACTGTAAACTATTTCCAGTGTTTTGTAGCTTAACACCTTAACTTTGTCAACCCACTTGGTTGAAATAACTTGCTAGATGTGCTGGAACTCTCTAAAACCTTCCTCATCACTTATTGAATCTACTTTATCCCTGAGTTTTGTGGCAAACTTCCATTTGTTATCGTTGATCATTCGAAACGCTGTCTTTTGGACCCACATTGCATAGTAGTCGTATTCCTCTTGTGTGGCATAGCACCATGTCATATGGAGATTTAGTAACACTACAGACTAACTACAGGTTAAAGGAATGTACTTAGAGGTATAGTGTCAATGATAGGCTTTGCACAGTCTGAATTTGTAAACCTTGGCTAGATTCTGGAAGTCTCAGGAATCGGCAAAATCGCTGTCTATTATGGGCAAGTTTTACATAGTTATACTGCTAGCACCTAACAAATGTGGATAGTCACTGTACTCTTTTTACTTTCCTGCAGCTTATGTCGAATGACATTTTCAAAAGTGTTTGGCATCGAGTGTTGGCAAACCATGTCGGCCCTAGATTATCTGTGGCTTGCTTTTTCACTCTTCATCAATATCCCACGACAAGAATGTATGGCCCGATAAAGGAAATATTATCAGAAGACAGGCCGCTGGCTTTGTATCGAGAAACCTCTTTTCGCGAGTTCATCGAATACTATGACTCAAAAGGACTCGATGGTAGTTGAGCTCTGATGCATTTCAGGTTGGTTCAATAGCCATTTGACTACTATACTGGATTGCTTAAAGTTTAAGCGACAATTAGCACAAAATATATGTAGAATGAAGGAGGATGTACCGAGTAGAATGTACTGAGGTTTGAGAGCATGATTGTATACCGAAAGATGCCTCTTTGCACACTGATGTTTCCGTGGCTCTTCTAATGTTGATTTCTGCATATACATGTTTGAATAGATAGGACCGTCGTATTAGGTTGATCGGTTCATTATGCCCGATAAACTCAATATCTTTAGCGACATCGAACACCGACACCATTGAGCATATTGATCTGTTGAATGTTATGTTGCTTGAGCTGAAGCTTTCTCCAAGTTCATGGCCCAAAAATGAGACTGCTTTGATTTCTGGGTGATGCGGTAACATGTATTTTGCACTTACGCATAATGATGTAACATCTCTTTTAGACCAAATACATATAGCGGCAGTTGAAGTTCTCTCTTCTTTCGCTCTCTTGCATGCCCTGTTCCGTATATGGTTGTTTGCGATTTCCTAGCCATTTGCGTTCCATATTAAACTTGAATTCAAAATAAATGTAAAAGGATAAACTTATTACCTATGCCGAAATAGATAAATAAGTAAATGTAATTGAGTAATTATATTTATAATAGCTGATCTTGGTGCTGTGTTAGTAATTTATGATAGTAGTTTAATACAAAGAATTATTGCTAAAGATTATTATAGAATCTAATAAAACAATTAATGTTTTCATACGAAATTTTTAAATTGTTAATTGTACTAGCCAAAACATTCGTGCGTGGCCGGTGACATGGTAAAGATGAGATTTATTGCATGGATCCTAAAAGTTCTTCACGTGACAAATATAAACTGAATCAAATGTATAGAAACAATTTTTATGAAGGGAAACTGAAAGGGAAATGAAGATTGAACTTGTTGACTCGACGGACTAATTTTCCTTGGATCAACAATCCTCGATCGCATTTTGTGCTATCATCCTTCTTAGTGCTTGGCCAGAGTCGTCTGACCTCGGCAGCGAACCGTTGAGAAAACTCTCCATTACGGGGACTCATCATGCCTCACCCGCACGTGACATGCCCGCTCCTCCTCTCACGTCCTCTCTACTTCATCTGACTTGACGGACTAATTTTCCTTGAACCCTTTGTATTTAAAGCATTGTCTCGCAATCTGAAAAGAAAAAAAAAATTTCTTCTTCCGTCGATCTCAAAGTATAGTTGCAAAACTCGGAAGGTTCACGGGTGGACCTAGTACTTCCAGAAAGGCGAAATATATGTTATATCCACCAATAGGAATTTCCTGCACAACCTAACCTCATACATGATCGAGCACCCGTAGAAGGAATTATTACATCTCTAGAGATCCAAGAAGAGGCGGAACGAGAGACCAACTGATGCTCAATAGGGGAGAAGAACAATTAAAAGCATCGCACCCTTTAAGCACTAAAGAGTGAAGAATGCTACTTGATCGGGAAAAGTACCAAAGAATTGTTAAACCTGTTGCAATAGTAACAATTCAGTTCTAAATCTTTCAATTGGATCAACTTAGTTATAAACATTTTCACATTAGTACCAATTCAGTCCATCTTGTCAATATAAGCCAGAAATCACTGACGTGGCGAGAGCTAGCAACCCTCGTCGACTGCGGGGCGAGGCCTCCTTCTTCCCTCTGCATCACCTCCATCTTGAAAATAGCGCAGCCTCCTCACTAGCGAGCTTGCGCGGGTGCAGAACAATTCGAATAGCTTAGAAAGAGAAGAAAATAGAAAGATATTCGAGAAGGTTCGCAAAATTGCGAACTGCCTGCTCCAGTTTTGGAGAACTACAAAACTTAGTATTCAAATTCTATGCCGTTCTGCAGTTTATACAAGAAGCTTTTTAGCCTCCCCACCGGCGACCTTCGAAGTGCGTGCTCTGCATTCCGCAAGTTCGTGTCCTCCCACACGCACTTGCCGAGTGCGGCGATGAGAAGGCGAATTGAGGTCATTCGCCACCAGCCGCCGCCTCCGACGATAAAATCTTCAGGGCGCTCGAGAAACCCCAGTCGACAAGCCTCTTGAGCTGCGACTTCAGGATCGGGTTTCTAGCATTGGCCTGAAGAGACCGGCAATGATGATGAACTTGAGAATGGAGAAATATCAAGAACCATTTTTTATTCCTTTTGCTTGAAAGTACTTGATCTGGTAATTAAAGTAACAGTTTCAGGTACGCTCTAGTGAAAATGGCAATGCCGTGGTAACTTCAACTTCACTGGACCAGTCAAATCGAAAAGTTGGGACGGATTTGGATTGGGTAAAAAATGATATGATCTAAATAAGTCCATTTAACCTATTTTGATCCATTTTTACGTAATGCAAATATAATGACTCAAATTTAACTTGACCCATATCCAATCTACACCCAACTCGACTCATATTGCTAAACACTTATATATTTAACTCAATCTAGGCAAATTCATTGCCAAACCGAGATGAGAGTATGGAATGAGTAAACGTGAGATTGAGTAAGAGTGAAAGAGATGAGTTGAATTTAAATAAGTTGTAAACGCATTTATGATCTATTTGCTATCCATTTAACATCCATATTATGTATATACCCATTCATGACTTACTTATTGAATATAACTGATCCATTTATGACCTATTTATTAATATATGAGTTAAAAATGTGTTTATGACCCATTTGAACAAGTATAAACTTCACTCACAGTTACTTGGAAATGTTGGGTTGGGTCTGGATTGGATGATTCATAACATTCATAGTCCAGTCTGCATTTAGACATTTCCACAAAAATCACCAATAAATCTGGCTTAGGGACTTCAATCCGGCTTATTCTCCTCGTCAATACCAATCAGAGCGTGCGAGAGGATGAATCTGAATTCGAGTATGGACGACGATGAGGACACAAAGCTAATGGCTTACACTTCGTCACGCTCGACCACAACCACAATTACGTGATCCAAGTCACATCTTGCCCCGCTCGTACTCGATCTATTGCTTGGATCAACCTCCATCTTTCGAAGAAGGTGTTGGGATTGCCGTCGAGGGCAATGGCGGGCAAGTTTGAGGGCGTCCATGGCGACGGCGGGGAGATAGAGATGGACTTTAGAGAAGGTGATCTGCAAAGCGAACACAACAGAGGCAGGCAAATGACAAAGAAAAAAAAGAAAAGAAAAGAAAAAGAGAGAAGAAATAAATGAAAAAGAATAAAGAATAAAAATCTCTGGACGAAATTACCCTTGCTTTAATTGCCATTGAACTTGGGCCGAGTAAATAAGTAACTTTAGACTATTATTTGAGATAAAATTCACGGCAAGCCTTTTATTTTTTGGTTAATACAACGAAAAATTCTAAACTAGTACATTCATGACAAATTTATTTTAAACTAAGTTTTTGACCATCAAACACTCCAAACTGATACACATATGATAAATTTATCCTAAACAAATTTTTTGACCACCAAAAATTCCAAACTAATATATTTGTGATAAGTTTTCCCTCCGTTAAATATAAACTGATACACCTATAAAAAGCCTAAATTTGTACACTTGTCAATTGTCACATGTTATCCAACTCAGAAATATAACGTAAAATTTAATAGAAACTAACAGAATAGTCAAATTATCATAGGCATATCAATTTGAGGTCTTTTATGGTAAAAAATTTAGTTTGTGATAAATTTCTCATAACTGTATCAATTTGAGATTTTTCGTGGTATTAACCTCTTCTTTTTTTTTTCCCGAGAAAGTAGCCGTTCAAGTCCTTATTTAGAAATTTTCCCGCGGTTAATCAAGTAGTAGGATTTATCCTTAATCCGTGAGGGACAAATTTGCAAAACGTAGGATGCGCACTTGTTCAGACAGAATCGTAGCACGAGGCGTCAGCTCTCTCTCTCTCTCTCTCTCTCGTTCGAAAATGGTGGGCGCTGACGATCCACACGGCGCCGATCCGTCGACCCACGATCGCTACCGGGAGCTGAAGCGCTTCGACGATTCCAAATCGGGCGTCAAGGGCCTCGCCGACTCCGGCATCGCCACGCTCCCCCGCTTCTTCGTCCGCCCGCCGGAGGACATCGCCGCCGACCGGCCCGGCGGCGGCTCCTCCTCCGGGCTCGAGATCCCGGTGATCGACCTCGGGACCCTGGCGGCGGGCCGGCCGGCGGTGGTGGAGCGGATCCTGGCGGCGGCGCGTGAGGTCGGGTTCTTCCAGGTGGTGAACCACGGGATACCGGAGAGCGCGCTGGCGGCGGCGCTGGCGGCGGCGCGCGCGTTCCACGAGCTGCCCGGGGAGGTGAAGGCGGGGTACTACAGCAGGGAGGCGGAGAGGAAGGTGAAGTTCACGAGCAACTTCGATCTGTACGAGTCGAAGCACGCGAATTGGAGGGACACTCTGTTCTGCGTCATGGGGCCCGAGCCGCTCGATCCTCTGGAGTTGCCTCTGGTCTGTAGGTACTAGTTTAAAGCTCCAATGTTGATTGAGGACGAGATGTTGTTATTTCATTGTGCTTTTACTTTAAAGCTCAGTTGACTTTGAAGACGCTTCTTCGTCTGGGTTAGATGTGCTTCAGAAGAGTGTAATTATCCTATAGACTGTCATTGTCTGCAGTGTATAGAATTCCCACTGGCCAACTTAGATTGGGGTTTTTGAGTTCTTCCTCGGCTGCTTTCATGGATGACATTTTGATTATGGAATGGAGTGTCTGCATTGGTTTCTCCGTCAGGGTTTTTAGCCTTACAACTCCGTAGAACTCTCCGGTCTGGATCATGCTCCAGCAATCTTGAGAAGAAAAGGAAGAAAGATGGTAATTTTGCGAGAATATAGGTCCGTTATGCAAGGGATTCAAAGAGGGAAAATCTTTTTTTTTGTTGGTTCGAGTTTTCTGTACTCCCCTATTTGTAGCACCCGCGGTTTGAGCAGAACTATCATATAAATTTCTGACTAACCTTCTACTTGGAACTGCACCTGAGGTGTTCAATAGAGAGAATTCTGTATAGTTTGCTTAAAAGAAATAAAAATGGAATACACGGGCTTAACATCATTGATGAACTGCTCAGTATCTGACTGCTACACTGTAATCTAGTCGTGGCTTAACCACAAAATCGGTTGTGCCTGTGAAAATGGTTTGTTGGAGACCTCTTGTGTTGTGAAAACTTTATCAATCGATGCAGTTCTATGATTTCACTAATTGAAACAAGTTTTTTATTGGAATAATAGAGCAAGCTGATCCTCGTCTCCGTCTAATTTGGCATATATATTGCAGAGACACGCTGATGGAGTATTCCAAGCAAGTTAAGGCATTAGGGATTACTCTGTTTGAATTGCTATCAGAGGCGCTTGGCCTGAAACCCGACCATCTTGTAAATATGGACTGCGCAAAAGGGCATGCTCTTCTCAGTCACTACTATCCAGCTTGCCCAGAGCCTGATCTGACTATGGGCACCACCAAGCATTCTGATCCTGACTTTCTTACTATCCTTCTTCAAGACCATATCGGGGGACTTCAAGTTTATTATCGAGATCAATGGGTTGGTGTTCCGCCTGTGGCTGGAGCTTTAGTTGTCAACATTGGAGATCTCCTTCAGGCAAGCTTTTGACCCTGTTCCTAGTAGGATTACATTTTTCTATCAAATTTGACTGCTAAGTTGATTTCAGATCTCACCTCCTAATTCTTGTTCTCACTTTTCAGTAGTTCCAAATTCTTGAAAACCAATTTTATGCTATCATAGTAAGTGAGATGGACATACGGAAACTACAAATATTTCCTGTGTTTTGTAGCTTAACACCTTAACTTTGTCAATCCGCTTAGTTGAAATAACTTGCTAGATGTGCTGAAACTTTTTATAAACCTTCCTTATCACTTATCGAATCTTCCTTATCACTGAGTTTTGTGGAAAACTTCCACTGGTTTTTGTTGATCATTCAAAGCAATGTCTCTTGGACCCGCAATATAATAGTAGTCATATTTTTCATGTGTGGTATAGCACCATTGCATATGAAGATCTGGTAACACTACAGTCTAGAGTACTGGTGGCACTACTGGTTAAAGGAATGTTGTTAGAGAAATAGTGTCAATGGTAGGTTTGCATGGTCTGAATTTGCAAACCTTAGCTGGATTCTAGAGGTCTTAGGAATCGACAAAATCATTCTCTATTGTGGCCAAGTTTTACGTAGTCATAATGCTAGTACCTAACAAATGAGGATCTTCGTTGTACTCTTTTACTTTCCTACAGCTTATGTCGAATGACATTTTCAAAAGCGTTTGGCATCGAGTGTTGGCAAACCATGTTGGCCCTAGATTATCCGTGGCTTGCTTTTTCACTCTTCATCTATATCCAACAACGAGAATGTACAGCCCGATAAAGGAAATATTATCAGAAGACAGACCGGCTTTGTATCGGGAGACCTCTCTTCGTGAGTTCATCACATACTATGACTCAAAAGGACTCGACGGCACTTCAGCTCTGACACATTTCAGGTTGGTTCGATAGCCATTCGACTATAATATTGTATTACTTAAATTTTGAGCAATAATCAGTGGTGGATGGATCCACAAAATATCTGTAGAATGAAGGAGGATGGAATGATTAGAACTGTACTGAGATTTGAGGGCATAGCTGTAGATCGTTATATGCCTCTTTGAACACATATGTATGTATGTCAATGTGGCTGCCTCTTTTGTACACTTCTGTTTCTGCATATACATTTTTTAACGTATAGGACCATTGTATTAGGTTGATCAGTTTGTTATGCCTGATATAACAATATCTTTAGCAGCATCGAACACGGACACCATTTACCATATTGGTTGGTTAGGCAAATTAATTGCACGGATACTAAACATTGATTGAATAAGAGTTAAGCAAATCGAGTAACGTCATATCGATTTTATCTTTATATACACATACATGGTTTAGGACAAAAATCATACATTCTTAAGCTGGTGAAGAAATCTATAATCTTATCTAATACATCCTTGTAAAGTTGGTATGAACAAGCGTGGTTGCACCATGTGGTGCAATATGTATGTGCATACGCTGTGACATGGAAGTATCAACCAATAATGACACGCCATATGTGCAAGGCCAACACTGACGTGACCATGGCAGCCTCACCCTCGCCCAGACCTAGCAAGGGTCTCGGCCCTCGCCAGATCTAGGCGAGGGGTCACATGCCCTCCCTTTGGCCAGCAAGGGTGCCGTGGCTCTCATTAGCCACAATGAGGGCATTGGGCAAGGGCGTTGCCAGCGTGGGTCGCCGGCTCTTAGTTCAAAAAAAAGTAAAGAAAAGAAAAGTAAAGAAAATCAAAATATTTTTAAAAAAATATCAATGGTCGACATTCACATAGTGATTTTCGATCAAAATTAGCCGGATGGACTTAATTGATAATATGTGAAAAGGTTTAGGACTCAATTGGTACAATTAAAAGGTTTATGATTGAATTTGCACAATTATAATAGATTCGGGATTTTTTTTTGATAATTGTCCTTTGATGTGTAAGATGTGCTTATTGCTTTTATTGATAATTTTTTTCAATTTATTGAAAACAATAGATGGCTGTTGACCTCTATCTGTGACAATTTAAAACGAAGGCAGATTGTGTTTTAAGAAAATCTACTTTAGCTACGTATAAAATTATATGCACCCAACCCCGTGCATTGCACGGAACTTGCAAATTTTATTTTTTGCTAGAAGAAAATTTCATTCATTTTTCATAATCAAATATGAGAGGAACATAAAAAGCTTCCAAACAAAGTAAATCCCAAAAGAGCTGCAAAATAAAACAAAATCCAGAAACAAAATAATACAACTTGCAAATATAACCATGCTCTTGACAATGGGGGACCAATCACTAGAACTGTCAGTGATAAGCACACGCCGAGATCTTTCTCAACAGAAACTACAGCTTGCAATGCACATCTAAGTTTGGCGTCTTTAACACTATCATCATATGGAGACAACGATAACAACAACAATAACATGTTGAATCATCATAAATCAAACGCCTCTAAAAAACTCCCAGTTTTAGATTTTGATCAAGAGAGAAAGGCTCCCAGACTTAGAGCTACACCTAAATTGGGAATGAGAGCTTTCTCCAAATCTCGAAGGAGTTATAGAACCATGTCTCAGACATTTTGCTAGTTGGACCATTGATGATGTTCTCACAAAATTTACAGTTGCAAGCAAATTTATTAACCACAACAAGCGAGAAAAGGCTCATAGATTAGATCGGGAGAGAAAAAACAAGAAATCAAGGCCTTGGTTGAGTTCATATTAACCATCGGTTTAGGAATAACATATGACATTTGACAATCGATGTGGATTCACATGCGAAGTAAATTAGGACAGAAATTGACTTTAATACCGTGTTAAAAAGTTTCACCCAAAAGTTTGAACTAATAGGTGAAGGGAATGCCACATGTTTATAAAAAGAATATAAACCCATAGATTTATCATCTAGAAATTCCATTTTAAAACCGTCCTGGAAATGGTTTGGATGGAGTCTTGCCATTAGACATAAATGCTATATTTGTATCATGGTAGCCTAATCAGAAAATAAAAAATATCAAGGAGTTGGTTGAGTGATTAAGGGCTTAAATTAGATGTGGTAATTTTTATTCGTATCATAACAATTTGATTCTTTGGCCAATAAATGGGATATTTGGGCAACTACGAGCACTGAACTACCTCACTGGTCATATAAATACCCGTCCCAGACACATTGGACTCTCACTATAGCTCACAGGTCCATCTGCCCTTGGTGGTGATTTGGGATATCCATAAATTAGTCGGAATGATTACATTGGCAATTCGTTAAAATATTTAGGATTAAATTGATACAATTGAAGATTTAAAGCTGAATTGATCACCGCACAATATGTTAAAAACTTTTTAGATGATTTTTTCCGGTGATCTGTAATGATAATGTGGATGCATGGTGTGGAACTCGGGTTTTAAGCAAGAGGAGAGGAAGGCAAATTCGAATGCTTATGAAGTTCAGACCAATAATTAAATGTCATGAAAGTAAAATGAACACGCGCTTGATATGTATACTTGAGCAACCCCAATAAGTCTGGTCCAGAAAAGCCATTACCAGTAAAGTGACATGACAAATTGGGAGCACGCTTTATTCAACCACCCAATAAGAGTCGGCTACGTGTTACTTTGTAGTCAGCGTTTGTAAATCTAAACATAGCTAGCATGAATAATCTGCGCTTGGTTGTAGCTCAGGCACAGACCACCATTTCTGTAGTGAAAGGCACCTTCTTGGCTACATTAATGGATCATCTCAACTACCTCTTGGCAGTAGGTTTTCAAAGGAGGAATGACTTCAGCTGGAAATTGGCCGGGTGGAGTTTTGTCCATATCGACCTACATTTATGAATTGTGCAGGGTATCGAATGCAATTCATATAATGATGTGTCTATTGATGATCTATCTAAATTTTACGGAAGGATTCGAAAGATGCATCAGATCTGTTGCGTTTGCATTTGGAAAGTAAGATAGGAATAATTACAAAGCTGGCATATGTATTTGGATGTATATCGAGATCATTGACTTTGGAGGATCGTACTTGGATTCCACTTGCAACACGCATAAGATACGGTCTAGATGCAAAGGGTGTAGATACAACAGTGTCATGCACAGGGAATTAATTTCTCTTTCTCGCTATATAACGATTAGGGACACATAACATAGGGGTATGGTCAACTTCTTGTCACTAGTAACTTGTCCCTCTTGTTTGATTATATGTGTTCTAGATTCTAGCTATAGAGATCTTAGGTGCCATTTTTCACGACCAACACAGACGACACCTGTAAGAGCAAAACTTTCACGAAACTTCTCCGATCTCTTTCGAAATTGGGTTTATAAACTAATGATATTCAAGGAAAGCGAAATCCCAAAATCATACGAGCAAAAAATCCATAATCTAGGTTAGATCGAGGTGGAAATCTCCCCAAGAAACGAGAAAAAGTGCTTTTAAATCTAGACTAATTTAAAAGAAAAAAGCTCCACGAAACGAGAGAAAATAAAGAAAAAAAATAGAAAACCAAATCAATCAAAGAAGAAAAGAAAGGGAAGGGAGGGAGGGATCCAGCTCAAATCCTTTCTGCATAGAAAAGACGGCTTCACTACTTTCTGCTAAGTAGTACAGCCTGACGGAGGACGATAATAAATATATATTCCTCTAATTGGACCGCATGGCAGGGAAGATACATGAGCAACCCACCAGTCTCGTCCACAAAAGCAAATTACTATGAAGTGATGTGACAAATTGCGAGCTGCGAGGACGCTTCATTCAACTACCCAATAAGAGCAGGCTACGTCTTATTCGATTTTGCAAATCCCAGTATACCAATCCTTAATTATCTGCACTTGGTCGTAACTCAGGCTCAGACCACTATTTCTGCGATGGATCATCTCACCTGCCTTCTGGCACTAGGTTTTAATGGGAGAAATGGCTGCAGCTAGAAAATAGTTGGTTGTGGTCTTGTCCCTCACCGAAGTAAGTATCCTCATCCTCTATCGCTTGCAACTTGTCCCTCTTGCTTGTCGACTAACCGAAAGCAAGGTACAGGAATGGAGGTCGCCGGCGATTCGACTAACATCACTCCATCGACCTACAACCGCTATCAAGAGCTAAGAGACTTCGATGAATCGAAATCGGGCGTGAAAGGCCTGTTTGATTCCGGCCTTGCTAAAATCCCGAGAATCTTCGTCCGACCAGCAGAAGAGATCGCCCGGGACCGATCCAAATCTGGAGCCACCGGACTCCAAATCCCGATCATCAACCTCGAGAATCTCGCCACGAATCGGCCAGGGACGGTGGCGCAAGTCCTGGAGGCAGCGCGTGAGGTCGGCTTCTTCCAGGTTTTGAACCACGGGATACCGCAGAGCATATTGGAAGGGACATTTGTGGCGGCGCGTGCCTTCCACGAGCTGCCGAAGGAGGTCAAGGCCGAGTACTACGGCCGGGAGGGCAAGAGAAGGGTGAAATTTTCCTGCAACGTCAACCTGTACAAGTCAAGGCATGCGTATTGGAGGGACACTTGGGTCTGCCATATGGAACCCGAGCCGCTTGATCCCGAGGAGTTGCCTCTTGTTTGTAGGTAACCACTCAATATTCCTGAGTAGATTTTACATCTGTGCCTCATACTTGTGACTGAAATAGGGTCGGTCTGGTCGTATCGAACCGATTTTCAAATTGTTGAAACCTAAAATCTGTCTAGGGACGCGATAATGGAGTACTCCAAGCGAGTGAAGGTGCTGGCGACCATTTTGCTCGAATTGCTATCGGAAGCTCTTGGCCTCAAGCCGGACTACCTTGTCAACATGGATTGTGCTAAAGGGCATGCTCTTCTCTACCACTATGCCCCGGCCTGCCCCGAGCCCAATCTTACTCTGGCTACTCCCAATCATTACGATCCTGACTTCTTCACGATCCTTCTACAAGACGATACCGGCGGGCTTCAAGTTTATTACCGGGATCAGTGGGTCGATGTCCCTCCTGTCGCGGGTGCTCTAGTTGTCAACATTGGAGATCTTCTCCAGGCATGCTCTCAATCTCGCTCCTAATAGTACCAAAACGAGTTTCTTCTGGGATTCGCCTTCTGTTGTTCTTGGACAAATTAGAAAGACACATGAGACACAGATGAAAGAGGTTTGATGGGTCCGCTTATATGTGTTCTGTTTGTTTCCTGGCAGCTTATGTCGAACGACATTTTCAAAAGCGTCGAGCACCGAGTGCTGTCGAAAGATGTTGGCCCAAGGCTATCCATCGCCTGCTTCTTCACTCTTTATGAAGATCCAACGTCCAAGGTGTACGGGCCGATAAAGGAGCTGGTGTCGAAAGATAGGCCGGCTTTGTACCGCGAGATCACCCTCGGAGAGTTCATGACGCACTATTACTCGAAGGGGCTCAACGGCCAATCCGCTCTTGCACCTTTCAGATTGCCGAGCTAGACATTCTAATGCAAGATTAGATTGGTTCTGGAATTTTATGTAATAACTCGGTGGATGCAAGCACAAAAAAGGGAATATTTTCACGATGATTAGAGAACATTCTAGTAATTAGAAGCCATGATTTAGAATCAAGAGGTGAAAGAAATTAATCATTGTGAAAATTATACTATTTACCTTGTTCTTTCATCAAATAGTTCATGTACGTGCTATTTTCATTGACCTTAAAATGTTGTCACCGATGACATTTAAGCGTTATTTACCATTTGACGAATCAAGTCATTTCGGTTCGAAAAATATAATCCTCCTTATCATTTATTATTTTCACAAGTGCTATATTTTCAAATTTTGGACACGTGAATAATTCCGTCCTCAAACTCGCGCAGTTTATGCGATTAAGATCTCTTAACTATGTACTTTTTCAATTTCATATTTCTGTTAAGTGCTAGCGTGGCTCATGGCATGACAATTTCTGACATTATAAGGAATATTTTTATTTGAAATTAAGTGAAGCAGAAAACTCACAAACAAAGTGAAGCAAAATATAAGTGAAAAACTTGAAGGGGACTGGGGCCGAGAGGTCCAAAAATCCAACATGTACGGGCCGATAAAGGAGCCGGAGTCGGAAGATAGGCCGGCTTTGTACCGCGAGATCACCCTCGGAGAGTTCATGACGCACTATTACTCGAAGGGGCTCAACGGCCAATCCGCTCTTGCACCTTTCAGATTGCCGAGCTAGACATTGGAACGCAAGATTAGAAGATATGATCTAGATTCAAGAGGCGAAAGATCTTAATAGTCCCAAAGAAAATTATATTGTGTCTGTTATTTACCTTGTTCTTTCATCGAATTCTAGGGTTTCATGTTATTATTTTGTGGACCTTAAAATGTTGTGACCAATCACTTTCAAGCATTATTAATATTTAATGACTTATGGCATTTTCGGCGATTGAAAATATAAGCTCCTAGTATTCATTCGAGGTTTCCATAAGTGCTTTATGTTCAAAATTGGGATCGATGAATGTTTTGGTCCTTCAATTTGTGTAGCTTTTGCAATTGGGTCCTCTAACTTTTTTTTACCCGGTTCAATGGAGTCCTATAACTGCTCGATTTTTCCACTATTATCCTTTTGTCAATAGTACATTTAAATTTTAATTATGCTGATGTGGCTCATGGCTAGAAAATTTCCTCAAATTTTAAGAAGGAGAATTTACTTTGAAAATAAGTCCAGGAAATAAACTCACAAAAAAAGTGAAGCAAAAGAAAAGGAAAGACTTGAAGGAGAGAGGGGTGGAGGGAAGGGTGCCGTCGTAGCTTCCCTTCACGGAGGTTGCCGTGGACCTCCATGATCGCTGTTTGCTGCTGTTTTTACCACCAGCACCAATGACTCACAACCGCACAACCGCCAGTAATCTTATCTCTCTTATTAGGATTCGGCGCACAATCATAAGAAAATAGAGTAAAAGCGAGACTCCCATATCTTCCTGTCGGAAGTGAGTGTGAACCACACCCCAACATTTCTCTCTCTCTCTCAATCTTAATCTCGAAGTGGCGTCAACGTCGTGACGGTAAAGAATACCAAGGGAGGAAATTATGGCCCTCTCGTGTGGAAAGTGAACAATGGTATGGTCTCCCGAGTTCGACTCCTTACGATCCATTTGCATCTATTCCGGGATTTCCCCTTTTCATACGTATTGAGAATCTACAAAATCCTTTCATCTGCACTTAAAAACTTTGTGTGATTAGGCCTTCATTATGTGATCATATGAGTGTCACTGTTCTCTAGTAACCTAAACTTTGTACTTAACTTTAATCTATCTCATGATTGAATATCACAATTCTCGGTGCTCAATAAGAAAATTTTATGTAGAATCAATCTGATTTGTGGATGATGTGGCGGACAATTGGACAAAACTAATTACAACACAAAAATTGTATGAAGTTCGTATTTTTTTTATGGGACCTGTATGGGTAAATGACACAAATGGTCCCTGAAATTTGACTCAATGTACAATACGGTCCCCGTGCTTTAAATTTGTTCATTGTGATCCATGAACTTTAACCCAATGTACAATATCGTTCATGAACTGTTAATTTATTCAATGTGGTCTTTATACTTTTGGTACATATTCAATTCAATTCATGAATTGTATGAAAATATTCAATATTTCATAAAATCGAGCGATTGCACATTAAACAAATTAAAAGTTCATGGACGACATTACATATTGAAATTCAAGTTAAGAGATCACAATAAATAAATTTAAAATTTGGGAACCATATTATATATTGTGCCAAAATTCATGAATAATTTATGTCGTTATTCCGGACCTAGAACAAAACCCACGTACTCTTGAAATGTTACAGGAATACGGCAGAGATGTTGCCGCGCGGTACTCGCCCTTTGTTCAATGGACAGACATACCCTGAGAAAAGGCCAAAACCAGGATGTTTCCGCGACACGCGCCTCCTCGAAGCGGGGAGAGATTAGGTGCAATTTTCCTTATTTTATATAATATAAACTGTAGTAGTTGGGTCGGGTTTGAAAGGCTGAAGCACGCCAAATCTGGTCACGCCACTTGACTCTTCAAACCCGTTGTCTCGGATTCAATTCATTCACTCCTTTCTTTTCCATAATTGCTCATCTCATCACCCGCAGAAAGACACAAAACATGATAAAGTAACGAAAAGGTTCATTCTCTGTCGTTTGGCTCGTCCTAATTTAATGCCAATTCCCGTTTGCTCTGCTCTGCTCTCTCTCTCTCTCTCCCAATCCATTGCTGTTACCCGAATGACTGTATTCTCTCACCCTTATAACTGCTTTCTTCTGCAAATCTGCAACAAACCCTGATTTGCTTATCGAGAAAGACAGACCCACATTTGATTTCCACCCATAACTTCAGTTTTCCAGGCTTCCTGGAAGTCGAAATTTTGGGTTCTTTCGGGATCTGAATTGGTGTCTGGGACTGGTTGAAACATGGGCTGCCATTGTTGAGATGACTGGGATCGACGTCTCTTCGTTTTTCCAAATCAAGAATCGGACTCGACGGGTTTGAGGTGGAAGGGTCAAAGGGATGAAGGATTTTGCTGGGACGCCCGGGACTCTGACCGGCCTTGCTTTGAGGGTGTCGCAGTTTGTTTTTGCAGCTGGGTCAATTGCTTCCATGGCGACCACGAACAGCTTCTTTGACTTCACAGCTTTCTGGTATGTTGTATGTCCTCTTTTTGCTCAGTATTGTAGATATCAAAGGTTGTTCTTGTTCTGTTTTATCCGAGGTTGTTATTGTATGACGCTGCTTCTGTTGACTTCATGTTCTGCTGTCCATGATATTGGGGTGTATGCTAGGAGTTGAATTGTCTTAAGCGATATCGAAATTCTTTATGCTTTGATGATTGATTGCTCTCTGCTCTGTTAGGTTCTTTTTTCAATTTTGTCCCCTTTTCAGTGTTCTGTTTTTCTTTGGTGGGAATGGGGCGTTGGCTGTTGGCTAGTCGATTTGAGGCAAGAGAGCTTAGCGAGGCTTGGGGTCGAAATATAATTTTGTTGCGAGAATCACGAAGATGGGGTCAACATGAGTTCAGGCGGAAACTGATAACAGTTGGCACTTGAGGGGAAACTTGACCATCTGATTTGTTGGCAAGTTTGAGTCACTCGGAAATTCAGTTCAAATACGTTGGATCAAGAACGCGAAATGACTGCATGGCTAGAGGCTTGGATTGTCGGAAACTGATAACAGTTGGCACTTGAGGGGAAACTTGACCATTTGATTTGTTGGCAAGTTTGAGTCACTCGGAAATTCAGTTCAAATACGTTGGATCAAGAACGCGAAATGACTGCATGGCTAGAGGCTTGGATTGTTTGTTCCTTCATTTCATAGAGGTATTCCAACAGGCGCATCAAAATCTTTTTTCTTTTTTATGTATCTTTTTTAACTACAAATGGACGGGAGAAAATCTTTTACTGGCATGGCTAGGTAATGTGGGAAATGGATCGGTTTGCCTCTTTTAGGAAAGGGCAGAAGCTAGAAAGCAAGAAACCAAAAGGTTCTTCCTATAAAATACCGAGGTAATTGATTAGGTGAACATTCTTATTCTATCCATCTTCTGAGTATTGGAGTTAAGCGATAGCACGAGACTTCTTCTGATTAGTGTCATTTGCTGAGGAAGACTTTCGCCATTATCCTCCTTGATAGGCAAGAAACCTGTATAATCTGAGTCTCTGATTGTAGACTTTTTGACATGGCAATGTGTTAGTCTTAGAAGCAATTCTCGTGACGGAGATGGCGATGTAAGAGGAAGTGTATCCTGTTACTGAGAATGAAGTTTTTCATATACACATGTGTTACATCCAATTAAGCATTGCAATAGGCCGATGTTCATCAAGCTATAGTTGATCATTAAGGTCTGGTGAATCAGATCAGAAAAGCCTCCTTTTTCATGTCCTGGTTTATAGGTCGTGTAGGAGATGTTTTCTGATATCTGCAGTTCAATGTGCTATAGTTGATCATTGTTTGAGATCTTACTTGACATTTTGGACCTTTTTTTGCTTTTGGCTTCTCATACATTTTGCATCTGGCCTCTGTCTGCTGTATGAGCAATGAACTAATGGTCGGTCATTGGTCGGGTTGTTCTCTTCCCCTTCCTTTGGTTTGTTTTGTTTGTGATTTTTTCTTGGTGCTGTTTTGTTTGTAATATGAGTCTTCAAAACTTCACAGAGATAATTTTTGGTTATAAGTGCAGCGCAGTCTATTGATCTTGGACATGTAACTGATATGTGCTAATTTTGAGTTTTTTATTTAGCTACTTGATTGCTTCGATGGGTTTGCAATTAATCTGGAGCTTCGGCCTCGCAACTTTAGATGCATACGCAATCTTTAAAAGGAAGGTCCTACACGGTCCCGTGCTTGTAAGCCTCTTTGTGGTGGGAGACTGGGTCAGCCTCTTATTAACCCTCTCAGGAATTACTTTAAATCTTAGAATTACTCCATTCGTCATAGAATGACTCAACATTTCATAATTATCAACAGGTCACAGCAACGTTATCTCTCGCCGCAGCTTCTTCCTCAGCTGGCATCACAGTGTTATACTTCAATGACTTCGGCAGTTGCTATTTCGGAGCTGAATGCCGAAAATACCAAATGGCAGTGGCATTAGCATACATGAGCTGGATAGCCATCGGCACGTCATCTCTGATCATGCTTTGGCTATTGGCTTCAGGTTAGATACATTCTTGTTCTTGTATAGGGTTCCCTGATACGTTTCCGTCGCAGTAAATCGCCTTTGTTCTGTTGACGAATTTTGATCTCATTCTGATGTCAAAAAGAAACAAAAGAGTACAGCAATACAAGATTCATGAGTTTTTCCATCTTCACAATTCACATTGAAAAGTCCTTTGATAATGAGAACACGCTCATCATCTGAAAAAAGGGGTATGCTTCAAATCTTCATCTCTAATCACTTGGTGCGAAAGCAAGAATCATCTCATCAACCTCATAAAGTTAAGCTAGATGACCACGATGATGAAGACAAGGAAGCGTAGACCGGCTAAAGTGGCACCAAACTCTAGCAATGCTTGTTTCCAGAGAATTGGATGATTCATTGGGGCATGTTCTGTTAAAGAGCAAAATGTGGGGCAAAACCTTTCCACCTTTCTGTCTTCTAAATTATTCCATTTTGGTCCATAATGATCTCTGGGTCATCATTCTTCATTGATGCTTTCTCATTCCGAAGAGGCAACACTTTGCAACTGTTGAGAAAGTGACTTCCCCAAAATCAATATCACAAGTTCACCAATTCGGTCCACAAAGTATTCCTGATCAATTGTTCAAGGGTTGATATCGACTGTGCCTGCACATCAATTTTTCGGCACTCCTGCACGATGGACGACTTGCTAAGGGCACGAGTTCAAAGTCCGAACCTAGTGGTCCCACTCTAAAATCATAAGCAACAGAAAGAGATCGCTCAATTTGACGGAATTTGGTTGTAGCAATAGACTTTTTGATGAATTTCTTAGCGAGCCAATTGGTTTCTTGCTGAAATTCGTGACCTTGTGGCGCTTTTGACGGTGACATTGGCAATTTTGCTGCTCGATTATGAGATCTATCTATCTCTCACAGTGCAGTATTGCGACCGAACTACTCAATCTGCTAAAAACGGGGCTCACAACCAAAAGAGAAGGCACTACTTACTCAAGAATATAGTAAAACAAGGACAGGGATATCATTAAATGGTTATCCAATCAATCACCATCCTGGGGATGCCTTCAAAGGGAAGCACTATTTGGGCCCAAAATCGTTTGGTCTATTTTTATATTAAAATGTGAAATCTAGTGGCCGTGCCTATGTGTTCAAGTGGAGTCATCTCATTGATAATGGAGGGGACCACAACCCCACAAAAGGTGAAGAGACTGTCACTCCATGGCCCCATTCTTCATATATGCATTTTATATGTGTATGAATGTATGTTTGTTCATACATATAATATTATTGGTCATTGGGTAGTGGCAACGAGAGGTGGTGGTGGTGAGTTGGGATAGGAGGAACCCTGTTAGCTATCTATTTATGTGGAGATTCTTGAGAACAATGGGTGATGTAAAGATCCAAACATGTGTCATTAGGAAAAAAGTACAAAAAAAGAAATAGAAAAGGGAATTAAGACATAAAAAGAATGGAATAAAAAATTGAAAACATCGAATGCATATATTATCTTTGATCCCGCGACCATTGACATACCTCTATTTTTACGAATATCATTCACGTATCTATGAGCAAAACCCCACATTCAAAAGATCAAATTGTCCTTTCTTACGAACTCATTTTAGCACCTTATTTAGGATTTAGGGAGTTTTTTTATTATTTGGTTCAAAGTATTTTGGGCTGGTGTGAGAGTTTAGAATTTGAAGATGGGTATTTTTTTTTTGGAAGACCATGAAACAGACACGGAAATATATTTCATATGAATATGTGAAGTGGCTCCAAAAGTAAAACTCAAGCATTTATTTAGTATTTTCCAAAAGTAAATAGTCGTTGAGTGAAAATAAGATATGTTTTTGGCCTAAAGAATGATAAAGTTGTCGAGCTCAATTAGATGGTTGACGATCAACGACTAACGATGGCTGTCAATCAACAGCCGATAATCATTATCAGTCATTTGATGGCTCATAAAGAGCCTGAAAATTTTGTTGTGATTTCAATGGCTATTGTAAAAGAACCTTAGAAATTGGTGATGTGAACTGCCATAACAGTATTGTATATGTAAATTGCGATGCTGGTAGGATGTTTGATTTGGTGCAATCTTTGATTTTGGTTGCAAAATTGGTTGGATGAAGGTTTTAGCTACAAATGGACTACCAGAGGTGTCACGTAACATCATTCATATTATCAATCAATGATGGTGGCGGCGACCCACCACAATGGTAGCCTTAGCTGATCATCTACTGGTTAAAACGTACAGTGAAAATGACATTGAGCTCCGAAATTAATGATCTAATTAGTACCATTGTAGGTATAAATTTTTTTTTCCATGAGCGAACATTATGGCAAATAGAACCTTCCATGGCACTAGTTGAGTCTCCAGACATAGAAATCGATGGTTGATGGCTATAAAGAGGATATATGGAGCAAATTTTGTAAACTGACCGACGTGGGTAATTAGTTTTCAATCATCCAATTCAAGCACTTCATATTAATAAAAGATTATTTACTTCTCATTAATAAAAGATTATGTACTTCTCCAAAGTATAACTTCAAGTATCAAAACTGGTTGTGGATTCTGGCAAGAGCCAGCAGTAATTGAACAGAATATGCTTGATTTGATCTGACTGTCAAGCATCCAAAATGGTACCACATTCCGGAACGAAGTACGTGGTCCTTTGAAGATCATATGCAACAAGAATAAGAATAATTTCTATCAAATTAAACCCAAAAAATCCATATTTTAATTTACTGATAAGATTCTTCCATTCATTCTCTCAGACCAATCTACTGACGCAACCACCGAAATGATTCTCCTCCATTTTGGAGAAACAAAGGCATGAAGAGAGTATCTGAATTATGAATTGATGGGTTCTTACAAAATGTCAACTCAAAAATGACAAACCCTAATGAAATTGGGGCGAGTCGAGTCACAGAACATATTTATCATCAAATTGACACTTGTGTATGTATGTAGCCACTTACTGCACATCTAGGTATCAACCATCTTTTCAACTTCATCGTTGTCATAGGAACTGTTAAGTAAATTCCTATTTTGGGTAATGTCATGAGTAGTTCTTCAACTTTTACCCCTTTGATGGCGTCTCTAAGCTTTTTTAATTTAATTTACTCTCTAAATTTTTAAATTAAACTCATCATTCTGTTAAGAGTTTCAAAGTTGTTAATTGACATGAACTCTAAAAACGATAACTTCTTAGATTGTACATCACGACATCTACATGCCCGCTGCCTCTCTCTCTCTCCCCTATTGGCCCTCCACCTGAGCCAATCGCCGCCTCCACTTGTGGTGGTGACACTCCCAATCACCACCACCACTCAATCAAATATATGCACGCTCAACCATCGTCACAAACATAGTCTCTTGTTGATACAATATTGGAATTACTGTGATTTCAATGGTTAACAAAAGACATAGGAGTCTGTCTTAACGGTGAAACAGTTATTTATTACGACAACTAAAGTGATTCTAAAATAGTATATAATAATGTTTTCGAATGAATGCGCAAAACATATTGAAAAAGACTATTATTTTAGACAGTACCACCTGCTTCGTGACACTATTCGTCTTGTTTCTACTTCATTAATTAATTAGATATACGATGTCTTCACTAAGGTACATTCATCTTGGTGTTTTTTGGACCTTTTTCCCATATTCAGTTAACTTCTTCTACACCACCTTGAGTTTGAGGGTATCTTAGAGATAATTAGGAGGTTTTCCATATCTCCCTTGATTCTCCATACCTTTTTGGTTAGCATGTTTAAGTCAATTAGGAGATTCTCCATATTTCCTTTAATTATGCATATCCTTGATTAATCATACTTGATTATGATTGATACATATTCTCACCTAGATAATTATCTTATAAAATCTATAAATACCCCATACTCTTAATTATGATGCACACAAACATTATACAATTATCCTCCTCATTTTCTAGAGACTAAACTTCCTTCGAAGAGCTTGTGTTCCTAAGAAAACGGGCGGTCACTCATCTGTGATTTTACTTGAAGGCAGGTGACGTGGCGGCTCGTCAAAGTTTGACCCTTTTGTACTTTGTTGAATACCAGAGTTTCGTATCCTCCCTCCATAAGGTTGGCAAGACCAAAGCAAGGGCTACGTAGGCCCTTGAATGAGGTTTTCTTGTTTTCCCATATATCTCACCCAAAAAGCACCACTTTATCTTGTTTAATGTAAGATAAGATGATTACAATGGCCAGATCCCGAGACTGTTTACGGCAGAGATTGTCATGAACTCAGCAGTCCATTTGCATACAACAACAGCAGGTGGGATCGACACGCGATAAAACCAAAACCTTGGAGACGAGGTAACCTTTTCGTCCATGTTTATGAAGGAGTTAGCGTTGATAATACAGAGGCTTTCCGTCCTGAGAGTGGACAAGAAGAGCCGTCCAATGGCTAATCAACTGTGCCTTTTCTATTTCGCATTACAGCATGAGGAGCTCATTTTCGCCAACTTCAAGCATTGGTTCGCTCGTACATTCGCCTCGTATTGGGACGTCCTAGCCACTGTTGAAGATCAAACTTCTCGAAATCTATTATATAACTATATAAAAGATAGAATGTACAAAAGGCACAAATATATTCCATAGAGCATCTGTTTGCTGTCGCTCTCTCTTCCTCAACTATTGAAACAATGACTTCATCCACTAGTTCATTTTGTTTTTGCTCAAACAAATAAGAGAATAATTCTGCTGATGTGCTTAATCACTTATCTACTTTGATAACCGGTCGGGGAGCTGCCACTTGCACTAGGGGGATGTGACGGAGAACATGATTCTACACACAATATGCAATGCGAATTGCAGCCCGACCCATCCGCGATCCTCTATAAGAACAGAGCGATCATGCATTCACCGTTCTGTCAGCCAGCCAAGAGAGGGAACGAGAGAGCCTGGATGGTGCCGTCGGTGTGTTGTATCTTGTTCCGGAAGTTCAAACCGCATTTGCTCATGACTCTGACTCAGATAGGCTACACCTTCCTGTACTTCATAACCGAAGCTTCATTCAACCATGGGATGAACCCTCACGTGTACATAACCTATCGGCACATTGTGGCTGGCCTTGTCATGCTCCCATTCGCCTATTTTCTCGAAAGGTAAAAGTGTATGTGCAGGCTCATGTTTAATATGTCTTTTGCTTAATTTTGGTACAATATCTGGTCTTGATTTAACCTTCCTAGGGAACATCCTCGGTATGTTGAACTTCAAGTGGTCTTTTCGCTGTCTAAAAGTAGTGGTACATGTAAAACTATCACAGAAGTCTCATGTCGAAAGATTCTTGAGAATTTTGTAGTCGACTCACGTTCCCCTCTATCTTCAATTTCCTCCAACTCAGAATCTATGGCATCCATCAATTTCAACCCATGGAGCAAGATTTCGTGTCTCAATGGCTCTTCTCTAATGCTTTTGATGCAGCAGCACTTATTTTTGTGGCCTGGATTGTGAATGCCCAAACAGGCGTGCTTCGTACCATTTCATAAGTGCCTTAATATTTGCTCCTTCCTTAGTAGTGAATATAAAAAAAATTGATAATCGGAAATTATTTTCTCAACCAATATTAGCGCTCTCGAGTTCTCAATTGTGCAAATCATTTGCAGAACAGTTCAGTGAACATTCAAATTGACTGTCTGAACTTAAGACGTGTGCTGACAGCAATATTGTCCTCCGCTGCAGAAAAATAAGGCCAAAGCTAACGTTGTCTCTATTTGTGGAGATCTTCATTCTGTCCCTCTTAGGGTAAGATTGCCTCTCAAAATAATCTTTCGTTAGCATAATTCAGATTGTTGCCTAAGCACTCTGGCTAATACCAATTGTCTTCAATCTTTACAGAGCAGGACTGACTCTAAACATGTACTTCGCAAGCTTGAGATACACGTCCCCGACCTTTCTTGCGTCGATGGTGAATACCACAGCTTCTTTGACTTTTGTCATTGCCATTGTGCTCAGGTAAACAAGAAGCAGCCAAATTTGCGGCACTCATTGCACATAACAGGAGGCTTATGATATATAGGTTGCTGTCTTAATTAATAAATGCAGGTTGGAGGTTCTTGACCTCCGAAACCCTCGAGGCATGGCTAAAGCCCTCGGGACATTAGTCTCCTTGGCGGGCGTGACAACAATGACATTGTACAAAGGCCCGATCGTGAGGAACTTGTGGCACCCTCTGATCCACATTGGAGGCAACATTAGTGTCCGGGAGGACTGGTTGAAGGGCTCGGTCCTCACTGTTGCAAGCTGCGTCACATGGTCGATATGGTACATCATGCAGGTCTCGACCTGATTCAATAACCTCTTATTAATTCAAGAGCAAAGACAAAGTCATAGACTTCGTGGTTGAAGTTGAAACAATAAATTAGTGATTTATCAACAAGTGAATGAGGAGTCATCAGCAAATTTTGTGAGACTGCCCTTGGAAAGAAATCCGTGGTAGCTACAATTAATGAGCACATTTTCTCATATGGAAATGAAATACATAATGGTACAATTTAAGCAACTCTATCCTGTACAGTTTTTAATCTTTACCCTGAAATGAAATGGCCATTCACTGTATTATAGTTGAGTGAGCGCTCGTTTGATGAAAATGAGCTACATGATGATATGTAGTTTAATCAACCAGAAAGAAACAATTTGCAGTATATAATAGTTTAGTTTATTTTATCCTGTGAATTGTAGGCGTACACGTTGAAGAGATACCCAGCGCAGCTTTCCTTGACTACATGGATGAGCTTTGTTGGCGGAGCCCAATCGGCAGTCTTCACGGTGATCGTCGAGCATAGACGAGCCGCTTGGACGATTGGATTTAACATAGATTTTTGGTCCACCTTATATGGTGTAAGTACTTAGTAGATCTATACACTGACCAACCATATCATTGTCCAGCAATTTAGCTTGTAACTCAATTTGTATGTTAATGTATTTCTTGTGTCTCAGGGAGTGGTTTGCTCGGGTTTAATCATCTTCATTCAGCTGTGGTGCACCGAAGAAAAGGGACCGGTGTTTGTCACCATGTTCAACCCGCTCTCGACGATTTTAGTGGCTATCCTAGCATATTTCGTCCTTGGTGAGAAGCTCTACATGGGCAGGTGATTCCGAAATGACCAAACTTCGCGTGTTTATTTCGCTCTTTTCTATCGATTATACCCTCTCTGTTGAATTTATCTGAGGTTTAGTTTGTGGCTTCATCATCAGCATAATCGGGGCAATCATTGTCATTATCGGGCTGTACTTGCTCCTGTGGGGTAAGGAAGAAAAGCAAGGAGCTCGAGTCGAGTCTGAGGAGCAATCTCACTCGACTTCCGAAGGACAAAATGGGGAAAAGCTACAAGTCGTCACACCGAACTTAAGAGAACTATCGAAAGCTGAGGCTTAGGAATTAAATGCAGACTCGGTGTTACAACACTGTCAGAGTTCTTGTTGATTTGTTGTTCTTGCATCGAAGTTTCAAAAGAAGAAATATAAGAAGCCTCAGAATCTCGAATGAGCAAAGAATCTATTCCTCATGTATTCCACCACTCTTCCTCGACACACCAACCATACTTAATCTTGGCTTGAGACTCGTCCAAGAATCAAACACACACAAAAGGTAAAGCATATGGTTGTTTAAAATACAATTTGGGATTAATAACGCGTCCTGGAACTCAGCTGAGTCAGGCACGAAATGGTTAAAATGGGGCTAACGGTGATACGCAGCTGATAGAAGAACTTCTCAGGGCATCTAACAACAGGCGGAGATGGCATAAAGCAATTGGGCTCCGTACTTAACCCATTTGCCTGTTATGGAGACACAAGAATCAGTATCGAAATCTGCACGAAATGTGTCATATAGAATCGCAAGATGCTCAGCTTCTTCACACATACTTGCAATCGGAAGTACAATTAAAAAACCCGACACTTCGTCACACAACAAATTGTAATCATCCAGGAAAATTCGATGTTCCGAACACCTTCTGGTGTTCTCTGCAACTACCTTCTGGTGTCATTTGTCTGGGGTGCCTTTTGAATGGTTCTTAGAGGAATCAATAAACCATTTCGGGTTGTACCTTCTAGCAGTGGTTAAAATGTCGGTCACCATAGATTAGATCTATCAAACGGATGAGTTGGGTTGGGTCGAAAATGGTCAGACCCAAATGAACCCATGTAACTCATTTTGACCAATTTCCATGCAATACTCATCTAGCGACTCATATCCAAATTATATACGACTAATTTAGGAAAACTAATACTCAAACTAAGGTGAAAGCACGAAGTGAGCGAGCATGGATTTGAAGAGAGACATAGAGGTGGATTAAATCTAAATAAGTTATGAACTTATTTGATACCCATATTAAACCTATTAATGACCCATAAAGTTGGGTCTATACTCATTTATGACCCATTTATTGAATATAGCTAACCCATATAATAATTCATTTCATTAAATATGGGTTAAGAAATGGGTGTATGACCTATTTTGACAGGTCTCCCGTAGATAATTCTTGTGCAATTTCAAAATAGCACGATGCATTTTAGAGAAGCGCGGCATTGATGAGCCGCAACCAACGTGGATGATATCATGCTCATGGTAGATTCGTGCGGGGTTAACCTACACTAGAATACGCGGAGGTCCATGCGGTACAATAAACGGTGAAGGCATGACTGTTCTGGCCCATATCATTTTGATCCTAATTTCAAAGTGATGGTGTTTATGGTATGGGACGCGATCTCACGTAAAGAATTCACGATGATGTGCGCACTGCTAATAAGCCACAACTTTAGCACGACGAAGCCGAAAACACGCAAAACTAATTCAGTCATTTTTTTCAAGATCAAAAGTTATATCACGAATAATCTTTCAATGTACATCTAAGAGGGAGAAAATGACAATTGAAAGGTATATAATGAATTAAAGATTTTATCGCTTCTAAATGTGTCGTATCTTACAATAGCCTAGCATTAAAACATATGCAATCGTTGTCTTTATTGGTGAGATGCATGGGAAAATTGTCTAAAAGGTCTCGAATTTATTGTATTTTTACCAATTCAATTCTAAAATTTTCAACTTTGCCAATTAAATCCTAAAATTTTTTACTTCTCGCCAATCAAATCTATTCGGCCAATTTTGTCTGGAAATCCCTGACGTGGACATTAACCAAAATAAGGGCGTGCAAATCCTTGCCCAGATCTGGTGAGGGCCGCGAAGCCCTTGCCTAATCTGGCTAGGTGAGGGCTTGGTGACCCTCGCCGGCCTTGCTTGAGCTGGTGAGGGTGCCAAGCCCTCGCCCAGCCAGATTGAGCGAAGGTGCCATGGGCCTCACCAAATCTGATTCAGCCAGCCATCCTAGTCGGCCCTAACTCCAAAACCCAAAAAAAAAGCAAAAAAAAAAAAGCAGAGAAAAGGGAAAATAAAAGAAGAAAAAAACCATAAAAAATTCAAAAATTATTAAAATATTTTTTTAAAATATCCATGTCAATGCCACATGGCTGGCCAGTGTCCACATGAGCAATTTCTGGCAAAAATTAGCTAAATGGGCTCAATTGGCAACAAGTGAAAAGAGTTAGAACTCAATTGGCAAAGTTAAAAGATGCAAGACTGAATTAGTAAAAGTGTAATAGGTTTGTGATTTTTTAGATAATTTTCCCGAAGATGAATAGGTACACATTGAGCATATTTCTTCAATGTTTTTGAACAAAAATTTCTAATACATGAAACAATAAAAAAGAAGTTCAAAGTGCCTATCGTCTAAAATGATAACGTACGTATCGAAAGTAGCTTGCTGATAACCTAATTTTCATTAAAAATGCAATTCTTTCTACGGGATGAGTTTAGAAGCACATAGATGACTTGAAAGGCAAATATAAGATCAGCCGATACGATTTTCATACCAATACAATTAGTATGGAACACGCTTTGTCATTACCAGTCAAGAAATCAACAACCCGTGCACTTCCGATGAATTTCCATATTCATTAATTTTTTGTTGTAATCGAGTTGTTTTACTTCGTATGGTGCACCGTAATGTACCGTGGTTGTACCGTATTTTTCGGGTCAATTATTGCTAGGTACATAAGAGGATAAATTCTTTTAGACAATTACATAAAAAATAAAGATAAATACAAAAAAAATTCGAAAAAAAGAAACATTGAAAGTGGGAGTAGGTTGAGGTGAGAGTAGTATTGAAATACTAATTTCTCATGTTTGGTCAAGAAAAAGCCAACTTACCGATTATAGTGTAATTTGACATAGAAAAAAACAAAAAGAGCGGCATGAGAGAAGCATTGGATTAATGTATAGTTTAGCCGTTGATGGCAAATTTGGGGCAAATATCCAAAAAGTCCTAAACTTATTATATGGTAGCCAATTCAGTTATAAACCTTTCAATTATACTAATTTAGTTTTAAACCTTTTGATGATTTACCGATTTAGTCATAAATCTTTTAACGATTTGTCAATTTAGTCATTCTGTGATTTCCAATCAAAATTATTCAAAATGATTTTATTGGCAAATCATTCAAAGGTTTATAACTAAGTTGGTTGCTGTACAAAAAGTTTAAGACTAAATTGTCATTAAAACTAAATTGGCCGCCGTACAATAGAGCGATGAATTTGTGTGCATGAATTATTTATATGGGATAACCTTTTGGTTTCCACATTATTAAATTACAAAGAATCCCTTATTTGGCTCATTGAGCAAAGTTTGGCCTGCGCCATACATATCCTTGATGAGGTTCGTAACTTATTTCGTGGTAGGTTGTAACAAAAGAGAGAGAAAGAAGCGTGGGAATGGCATGTTGTATAGTCTCGTATATTGTGGTATCGACAAGAAAATCGATATGGCCACGTACGCAATCTCGACAACTTTGTCCAAATTGTAGATCGTGAAAGAAAGCATTGGCTGTCTCTGCCATGCCAAGCGCCAACGAAAAGTGGGGACAAAAGTAATTGTTTCGGCGACCAAATACAGTCTGCCATACCATAAATGCAAATAATGAAGCGTGCAAGTAAGACCTATGTATAGAATAGGATATAGGATCGATTTCTCCAATTGAATGTTTATGTGTCATGTGGACATGAAGTCTTGGTCTTTCCATTGAAGTTTAAAAGCCTTCCCACATGAATTTAGGGCGTTATGTTCTGTTTATTTCGCAGAAAATAAATTACTTAAAAAATACTATCCAAAAAATAATTGATTATGTCGCTTAAAATAATTAGTCATTGAAAAGTATTTTCATTATCAACAACAATTTATATCTAAATATTTTCATGGGTGATGAAGATATTTTTCATTAATTTATTTTTGTAAACAATACCAATGATTATTTTTAGGAAGATATTTTTTTTAAATTATTTATTTTCTACGAAATAAACTTCTCCTTAATATCAGTCACACTTAAACGGGAGAATTACATACATGAGCCTTTTTTTGGTGATAATAATGCACACGAATGTCGTAACTCGATTTAAAGCAATTTGCTTGGCGACAGTCCATTGACCTTGAGGAAGAATTACTTTTCTCGCCCTTGTACGTCCGTTCAATAAGAACACAATTGAACTTCTTTCGTCGATGGGCCATTTATCTCGAAAGATAAGTATATCATAAATTCTAAGACCTATGACAAAAATGTAGTTAAATTCTAAAATAATCAAATAATGCAATTAAGTCCTAAAATTTATCTAAGAAAATTGCAAGGAAGAAATTCGGTTTACTCCCATCTACTTTGAGCGACATGAAAGAATTTGCATGTCTTTTCTTCTAAAAATCTCGAGGCATAATGAGCACTGGGGTGGTTTCAAGTGGATGCCACCTTAGAAAAACACTAAAAAAGTATTTAAAAAAAGCTATAGAGAGAGCAAGAGACCATAGAGCAAGGGGTGGTGGAGGACCATTGGCGATCCTTGCAGGGGTCATGGTGGGCGAGGGCCGGGAACTAGAGATGGCCACGGGCCGATTTTGGCCCTGAATCGGACCGGAACCGGCTCGGTCAAACCCGGGCCCGGCCCGTTGACCAGGCCTGCGGTTCGGAACCGGCCCGGAACCGCCGGTTCCGAGCCCGATTCCAAAAAAAAAAAACTGCAGGCAGCTGTGCTGCCTATGCATCAGGCCGCGCGAGGCTCGACCTCGCCTGCAACTGGCGAGGCCGGCCTCGCCCGACGCCGGCGAGGCTCGCCCTCGCTAGATCCAGGCGAGGGCCAGCCTTGCCCGACTTCGGCGAGGGCGAGGCTCGCCCGATGCCGGCGAGGCTCGCCCGACGCTGGCAAGGCTCGCCCTCGCCAGATCCAGGCGAGAGCCAGCCTCGCCCGACGCCGGCGAGGCTGGCCCTCGCTTGGATCTGGCGAGGGTGAGCCTCGCCGGCGTCGGGCGAGGCTCGCCATCGCTCGCCCAGGCGAGGGCGAGCCTCGCCCGACGCCGGCGAGGCTCGCCCTCGCCAGATCCAGGCGAGGGCGAGCCTCGCCGGCATCGGGCGAGGCTCGCCTAAGGCCGGCGGCCTCCGCGGCTCTGCCGGCCCTGAGAACCGAAGAAAAAAAAATTATGTTCCGGTTCCGGTTCATTCTTGGCCACGAACCGGAACCGGTCGGTTCCGAACCGTGGCCATCTCTACTGGGAATCCTCACCTAGCCCTAGACGAGGGCGATTGGCCCTCGGTGTGCACAAGCCCTTGCGCAATCGTGACATCACCTCTTGCCACTTTCACATGAGGTCAATCAACCAGTTCTACCTACATAGAGGGTCGACTGACCCTCATGAGGCCACTGTTCCATCACCTCGCCACCACCAGAAGTGGGCAAAAGGTAAGAGTGAGCGCAAGTACGTATTCACTTAATCACAACGATAGATATCGTCCTCATGTAAATTTAGCAAGGTGGGTCGACCATCACCCCTCCTACCATCCGAACTCCCATTGCTCTCTCTCTCGCTCGACTATTTTGAGCCTGCAGCACCATTGCATGTCCTCAAAAAATTTAAAATTTCATTCAAATTTTTCTGTTAGTTAAAATTGACAAAACTAATGGAAATATTTGACTATGTTTCTATGGTAAGTTTGAAAAATTTTTTTACCAACAATAAATTTTAGGGCTTAGTTGCACTCTTTCATAGTTTTAAGAGTTGATGATATTTCGCTACTAATTTAAATATTTTTAGTGCACTTATCATTTATTTTAATGTTTTCATCTAGTGGTACTTTTGACAAGTTTACCTCGCTCAAGGGCGGGCGATCCATGTCGTGATTAGAAGACTCGTGCATTAGCTTCTTTGTGACTTACACCTAAAAGATTGGCCCCTCCAAAATGAAATTGCAAGCCATCTAGTCATTTGATCACTTCTGCATACTAACAATCTGATCCGTTCCACACAGGTGAAGTCCTTAAAAAAGAATACTCTGATTGATGATCATTTGAGACGGCCTTTACTTGCAAATCATTTCACAGGTCTCTTCTATCAACGTGAGACTTGGAATTGTATAAACTACTGCAAACATGTTGATCCATATTGTTGTACAAAACTCAATCTTTTTTAACGTGTGATTCACGTAATTCCTCCTCTCTTGTCGTCTTAAAAGTCAATTAGGAGTTACATCTTATCTAAACATTTTTGATGATTTCCCAACTATTGTTGATTGGCTAGGAGTCCATCCCGTTCCCAAGCCACGTGTACCTACTAGAGACTTCATATTGTATACCATGTGTGATGATCCAATTCGTCCATGTAGGCCCGACCTCCTAGAGTACTCAAAATGGTGATTATTGCATTGTCTATGGATCCTTTCATAGAGCCCCCCGAATTGGGTATGAAACACTTAGGCGTGGCACCGACCCAAACCCATTTGGGTTTCTCTCAATGCTTTCATGTGCTGGAACTACAGCGATTCCAGTATTGAAAAATGAAAAATTCATCAACACTAAAGTGATGGAACTCTAACCTTTCTCTCACCAACATTCTTAGTAGTTGACAAATTTAGGTTGGTGGATATATATGATTATTGCAAACAGAAAAGGGGCCTCTCCATTTTCTTTCCATGGAAGAGGCAGCTAAAGATGGACCCCCACCCTCTCCCCCATTCTACCAAATATTTTTGTTCTCTTTCCTTCACCCTTCTATTTCAACAACCAGACATGCAATTATTTTTCTGAATATGATAAATAATGAAGCATAAACATGGAAAAAATGATTAAATTAGAGTTAGTGGTTCCAACAAATGATGTTGTGGCACCAACAACCCATAAATTAAATCCAGCTAGCCTTTCACATTTTGAATCCCAGCAAAGAATTCTAATGAAGTCCTATACTTTTTGGTAGATGTGAACAAAAGAAAAACAAAAGAACTTATGAGCAAATAACTTGAAATTTCTAAAGAAAAAAAATTTGACAAAAAGGGGGAAGAAGTTTGTTTCCCTCTTTCCTAAGGTTCCAAGCAAACTGGCTGAACTGCACTTCTTGAGACCCTACCATGCCCAAAAGAAAAGAATGTCCTCCTCACTCTGTTGCTGTTGCTGCTGCTGCTGCTGCAACCTTCTTGATTTTGAGGACTAATGACATTAACTTCACTGAACCTGACCGCCTCCTCTCTCTTCTGCTTCAAAATCTCTTGGACTGCCAAGAATAACTGTCTATCAGCAGATGAGTCCATTGAGATTGACCTCCTAATTGGCTGAACCAAGAACTCATCATCTCTCTCCCTAATGTCAATGAACTCATCACCCATGCTCGTCATCTTGTGAAGCTTCCTCGCCCTGCCTTTCTTGGCCAATTCGCTCTTTTCCAACTTCCCAAGTGAAGGGCTTATGGCCTGAGTTGGTGATGATGATGAGCAGCCAGATTGCACTCTCTCATGCCCTATCCACAGCCTCTGGCTCTGGCTCTGCTCCTCAGGACCAGCATCCTCTGGCCTTCCCAATTCAATCACAACAAAGTCCTCGTCCCCGCCGACGACTGTTGCCCCGCCGTCATAGGGGCTCGTGTCCTCCGGGGTTGAGCTCGGCGCGATGATACGGTCCCGCGGGAACAGTGGCGGCAGCAGACCCGCCGCTGCTGCGCTAGAGACGCTTGTCCGGCAGAGCGGGCAATTGGCATTGTTCTGAAGCCAAATGTCAATGCAATCAATGTGGAACACATGGCTGCAATTTGGGATGATCTTGAGCTTCTCATCCTCTTGGAACTCATTCAAGCAGACCGCGCACTCACAAAAGCTCCTCTCCCCAAAATCTCTGCTCTTGCCTCCCCTGTTCCTGAATTGGAGTATCGGGATCGATCGGATAGCCGCGTCGTCGAGGCCTCGGGGCTCCATCATCGCCGGAGAGTGCATGAATAAGGAGTCTTCAGGGCGGTGGCGGCCTCTCCGAGAGAGGGAGAACCGGCTGAGGAGATCAACCCGGTGCCAGTTCAGGCAACACTTGATCACGAATATGTAGTAGCTGACCAGCAAGAAGGCTGTGGCCACGATGCCTATGATGGCAATGGCCATGATCGGGAAGCCCGGGCCCGAGTTGTGCAGAGGAGCGTTAGCAAGCGAGGTGGTCGCCTCACTTGTGGAAGGAGGGATGGTCTCAGAGACATGGATCAGTGAGGCCTTGGTCACAAGATCCATGTCCACCCCAAAAGAAAGAAACCAAGAAAAGTTTCTTTTGCTCGTGTGCGTGAAAAGAGCAACAACATCCAATCAATGACGACTCGAAAACGGCAAAGAAATCGAGGGTACTGGTTGGTTGAAGATGATATCAAGAGGGCTGAAGCAAATTCTTGATTTGGCCAAGATCTGCAGAGAGATTTGAGTTGCCAAGATCTGCAGAGAGATTTGAGAACTCAAGACGTTCAGAGAAAGACAGAGAGAGGCAAGAACGTGGAGAAGAGGGAAGAAGGGAGTAAACCCAGGAGGGAATATCAATGAGGAAGAGATTGTTGAAGGGGACCCCAAGAGAGTTGAAAAATCTGTCAAAAAAGTGGTGACCTGCTATATTTATTTGTTTAATCATTTTCAGACTTAAATATGAGAGACAGAGGGATAGAGAGAGAGTGTAGCAGTTGGTCGATTCAGGTTTTTTTTCTTACCACGAAATTATTTTTGCGGGAGAGTATCTCGATGATTGTAATCTTAAATGATGTAATCAGGTAATTAAATGACCTGTACTTTATTATATGATTAATTAATTAAACAACATAAATGTGCACACCCATTATTTATTGGAGAAGTTGTGGTATGTCCAAGCGTTGTGCAGATGGATGATGTCGAGATTTACATCGTTGTCGATCGAACTTAGTGGAGGCCAAGTACTTAGTCACTGATATGTTTAATAACCCGACATCACCGTCAGATTGCACCAGTTTGGCCTAATTGTTTACTACTGCTAATGTGGGGCAATATGAACTTAGTTGTACAAGGAGATTATTTCTAATCGAGTACTTCTATTACTACTTATTCTAGAAATGGTTTATCAAACTCATATGCCATATAATTTGATAGATCATAGTTAAATAATCTGTTTTTGCGAACGCATGAATTATCTTGCTAATCACCATATGAAAGGTAGAGAATGTATGCAAATGAAATTATAAAAAATTTCATATGAATAATTACCCACGAAATAAGTAGAAAAGAGCGGTAGATTACACAAATAGCTTTTCTAGCTGAAAATTTGTCCGAAGAGCTGCTCTATGTTTCATTTTGAGCTTTTGTATAGTAGATGGTATTTGAAGAACACAAGTGTATATGAATAGTATAGGAGGATTTTTAACAAGTCAACATGAAATTATTTGCAAATTGGGGATACGGGCATTTATCATAAGATTTCTCAAGCTCGTGTAATTATTATTGTTTGTTACTAGCTGTGAATATAAATGTAATTTCTTTTGTTTTTGAAGTACCTTCATCTGAATAAATATGTTAGCAATGATTTCAAATTTCAAGCATTCACCGTCTTACACTATTCATAGTACTACCCACGAGGCGACAATTCATTGATAGTAATTAATCCACCAAAAGTCAAGATGCAAATGCGTAGGAGCTAAAATAAATTTAAAAATAATTGGTCAAAGCCTACACAACATCAGGGCATGGGTCAAAAGCCTTGACTTTTCTGATGCAATGTAAATGAAAAATAAAAAATAAAATAATAAAATAAAAAAGCCACTTTTCTTAGACTCATCTAATCTCAATAATTTATCGGTTGCCAAAAGCTAAAAAGCCTTAAATGCACATGACATCAACCGTGAGATTGATTGCTTTGGTTATGAACTAAATGATTAAAGTTAAAACTATGCACGACTGAGTTAGCACTCCCATTGACCTCCATCTCTTCCCTCTTGTGTAATTCGAAAAATTTCTTTTGGCCAATGCAATATGAATGCATTTTTTCTTAAAAAAAGAAGAAAGGAAAAGTCATTGCAGCATGTTATCTAATATAAACAAAAAGTTGCATGGCTGTATGTATTATCTTATAATTACCCTATAATGGTCCAGAAATTGTGTAACATGAACATCACTACTTGTGATAGAATCCAAGTTGCAATAGAAAACAAAAGTGCTTTAAATGATTATAATTAGACTAAAACAGCCATTAAGAAAATCATTAGGAATCTTCACACTTTTAATCAAAATTACTAAAAAGTACATTACTGGAAAGGAAAATATCAAATTGACTCATCAAATGACCTGTGGCATCAGCGACTTCATTTAACTCACTACTTTCTAAACTGGATAAAATTATCTAATTAGCTCTAAATCAATTATAGGGATATCAATTCAGTCATAAACTTTCTGGTTTTGCTAATTTAGTCCTAAACCTTTGCATAAGTTTCTAATGTAGTCATTCTGATCAATTTTCACATAAAATCGCTAAAGTGATAGTGCAATGACTGGACCACCATGTCGGTAATTTTTCCGGCAAAAATTGATCAGAAGAACTACATTAGAAATTTGTGCAAAGGTTGATGACTAAATTAGTAAAATTAAAAAAATTTAGAATTAAATTGATGTCTGTACAATAAATTAAGAGCTGATTGGGTAATCTTTCTTCCTAAGCCGTGGTTATCGTTGATAACTTACTATATTAAAAACCTTTTCCCAATCGCATACGATGCCGTCAAAAGAGCAAGATAGATTCATCCACTTGCGACATGATCTTTAGTGGGACCGACCCACGAAGGAAAGGGAGTGAGGAATTGTCAACTAAGGGCAGCTATTGCACCAATGGTCAAATTCCCCATTGTTGGCTTCTACCCTAAGATTAGAAAAACACCAGGAAAGAGAACCGACACTATGCATCCCCACTCCTTTCGCGTTGACAGAACTGAGGAGAGAGAGAGAGAGAGAGAGACAAAACAGATTAGGCCAATGCTCGAGTTGGGCGAGAAAAAAATGCAGCCAGCCCTACCTTTTTTTAGAAGGTGTTCACTGCTCTAGTCAAAGGTAGAAGGGGGCCCTCCGAGAAGGGAACTTTTCTCTACCTCTCTCTCTTCTCATTCATTTTACTTCTTGCCAAAGATTTTTTCTCAAGCTTTGTTCACATCACACGCGTTGCGGTAAAGGAATCTCCATAGCCATAGTAGCAACCATTTATTGTTGGGTGCTAAAGCAGCTTAGCTCTTTGGGGGGGGGGGGGGGGGGTTGGGGGGGTGGAGGTGGTGGGGTGGTACATCTATGCATAACATGTGTGGGCTTGTTGTAACAGGACATTGCTGCATAATTGACGTTGCGTACCATGTTCTTACGGCTATGGCGTAGCCATTGATTTCGTGTGCAAATGAGTGACTTTTATGGCTGGCATTCATCAAAGAGGAAGCAAGATATGTGCAATGATGGTTTGCTGATAAGAGAGGCTTTTATGGTACATGGTTTTGTTTTATTTTTTTTTTTTCTGATTATGGTCGGTACAAGACATCTGTATTTGGAGGAAACGAGAAACCCTAATCCATGAAAGGCGAAGTGACTAGGGTTTTCGGCAAATGCCGTAAAAAATCATAAATTATGAACTTGCTCCTTATAACACAAATACCCTAATTGTTTTTTGTGCTACCAAAATACCTAAACTTATACATATGTGATATATATATACCATCTATTACAGTTTCATTCCAGGTTTATTTGTCACACTGGATAAGTTTGAGTTTTTTTATGACACAAAAAATTTGAGGTATTTGTGCCACAATGTGCAACTTTATGGTTTTTAGTAACACAAAAAAAATTTAGGTATTTGTGTCACAGTCGGCATAATTTGAGGTAATTTATGGTATTAACTCTAGGGTTTTTGATTGTAAGATATAAGAAAATATAAAGCTACTAGCTCTTAATAGTTGGATATCTCTAATTAGGGATAATAACACAAACAGTCTCTGAACTTTGGCTTAATATGCAATATAGTCCTTGAACTTTAATTTGTTCAATGTAGTCCTTGTACTTGAATTAATGGAAATACTATATTGAATATTTTTATATAGTTCAGCGACTAAATTGAATATGTACCAAAAGTTTGAGAATAACATTGAACAAATTAAAAGTTTTGAGACCACATTGCATATTGAGTTAAAGTTAGGGACCGCATTGAACAAATTAAAAGTTTAGCGACCATATTACACATTGGTTCAAAGTTTATGGATTATTTATGTCATTTTTTCATCTAATTATGAGTACTACGTCTGTAAATCTCCATCATTGACGGCTATAGGTCATCAAGATCTTCTAAGAAAAAGTGCAGCCTATTTAAATAATTGAGAACTCCTGCATGACGACGCAGATTTCAATCTTTATGTCTACACAAGTATTCAAACGAAAGCAGCTTTTGCACCTACATGGAGAAAGTTTTTGTTTTTTTAAAGTTCGAAACTGGAATATTCCCTCATGAACTTTCGGTTGTTTTTTTAAATTTCTGAATGGATGGCGTTGATTTAATGTTTACTTTAGAGCCTTTTCACGACCTTTTCTAATCTAACTGAAACCGCCACATCTTGGTCTTCAAGTTTGCTCGACTTTAAAACCTCAGATAAAAAACTGTTTTAAGATTGAAAAAAAAAAGGATGCAGCGCCATTCACATAATGGGCAGAAGTGCACAAATCCCAGTAAGGTTCTGAGCTCATTGCTAGCTCATTTCTACTGACTTAAGGATCGCTCCTTTTAAATCGAGTACTGTACAATAGAAATCAGGACTGTGGATCATGAAAGGGACAAGAACTTGACGATCGAATTCGAAAATACCGATGAAATGACCTTACTGACAACAACATAGATCGTTCCAAGGAAATAAGAGCAAGTGTTTGACTGATTAAAGTAAACAAACAACAAGATTTTGTGCATCCTCTTCATGGAAGTAAATTGCATTGACAGAAAATAGAAATCTGGTTCTTCAGGATCTTATGCATCCTTTTCATTCTCAAGTGAGTCTAGATATAAATTGTTATTGATAATGAGAACATTTTTCATTCATTAACTATTTCAAACGATACAAACGATTATTTTTTGAAAAAATATTTTTCAAATCATTTGTTTTTTTTATGAAACAAATGAAATCTAACTCTCACCATTGTTAAAGCACATGACTGCTCCCTTCCTTCGACTGATCAATCAGCCATTGGTTTCATCGCATCGCTGTGGACTTGGCATGATCTGCAACTCCCTCTTTAGCTCAAACAATGAATATGGTCGAAGTTTGAGTGCTAATAGGGGCAAACCATAGGTCCGTATACTCTCACTGAAGATTTTAAACTGACCCTATGGTTTCACTTGATTCAAAATATCCCTCAACTTTTTGAAAACATCTACTTATAGTCCTCCCGTCAAGTTATTTTCAATAGGATACGGATTTTGATAGACTCCAAAATTCTTATTTAAAAAAAGTCAAGTATCAACATTGCTTTTCCATTCATCGGTTCCATTGTGGCGCCAAGTAAACACCACATCGACAACATAAGATATAAATTTTGGAGAGAAAGAGAGGAAGTATAAAGGCACAACATCGCGACTCGATAACATTGTCTGGTAATTTTATTTTATTTTTTCAATCTTTCATTAAATATGGGAATTATTTGAACGTTTTAAAAGGTTTAGGGTTGAGGGTCATCCAATGACAGTACGTATACCGACAAAGAAAAGGAAAGTACATACAGTTTTATCTACTACATCTAAACAGTTGCGTTTTAAAGAATGCTCATGCAAGACGGCAATTGCTGTCGGGTTTCACTTGTTAGGTAGTTTTTACTTGGGGAAGGAGTTTGAAGACCGGATCGCAGTCAGAAGTCTTTATATTAATGCGAGGTCGTACAAAAATGTGTCAGTTTGACTCTCTGTCCAAATGTACATCAACTAGTCAATTGAAAAATCCTTCGTTCTTTTCTTCTTCTTCTACACCATTTACCGGTTGACAAATTGATATTTGTTGTTCAGTCAACTACATTTATACATACTACCTATCGAGGTCTCTGCTCTCGTGCCCTTAGATATTGTGAGAATAGAATTTGTCGACCGATATTTATCTAGAATGACAATGCACACATTTTATAACCCAGCACTTTCCCTACTAGATTGTGAAGAAAATCAAAGAAATTAAGAAGATAATGATTCCCAAGAGAAGAATGTTTTTCACTGAAAGCCATAACACTCTGTCCTTTTCTTCTATAGTACATACTGCTATTTATATTAAGAAGACAACCAGATGAAAAACTCGTGTGAAAAATATTAGCCATGCCACATGTCACTCAATTATTCCTTAACCCATTACCACTTTGTAGTTAGATTTACTCAGCTGGGACGATTAAGGCAGCAAAACGGTTGTGCATACCTCTGTTTGGGCCGTGACACTTGTTTCTGAAGAAAATAATTCCTTCTGCTCTTTTTTCTCTACCTTGCTCTATAGAAACAGAATTGGTTTTGCTGTGGCAATGAGATGAGTTGCATGTGTTTCTTTTCACCTTGTGAGAAACCAAAGCCTCTTCTTGAATTGCTGATAACTTCTTTAAATCTGGACATTTCTCTTTTTCTGCACCTTCCGATGGTTCATCAATATTATTAACCTTATCATATTGTAGGGTGACAAAAGTCTTAAAGTATGGGAGATATGATAGCCGGGGATCAATCGTAGAACAATTGTATCTGATAATGTATTGGTTGGATGCCATGCTCAAAGTTTTCCTTGACTTAATACTTCATTTGGTGACTACACAAAATGCGGCGGCTAGGTAAACTTAGAACCTCAAGTTTTATTTGTTGACATCGACGCGATTGCTGAAGATTTGAACGTTCAAACAAACCTAAAAGCAACAAGTAGGCCAATGACAAGAGTTCATGCATCATGTGATAAAATAACCTTAACTTTTAATTCGAGAAGAGTTATGACACTCCTAATATCAATTTGAAAAGCTCATTTTGAGCGCTATATCGTGGCCAAGCAATCCCTCGTTTGCAATTGCTTCAAGTCTTAAAATCATTTAATTAGGCATGTTTTGTAGCACTTTTCTATTTTGGGCCCTTTTTGAGCTTTACATCTTATCCTTTTTGTTATTTTCTCGTTATTTATTTTCTGCAACTTTAGTTTTTGGTTTTTCAAGAATTGTTTAGAATTTCTAAGGTAAGGGTTCTATTACGTTCTATCACAATACTCAGTTTGCCTCTTTTAAAAAATAAAGAAAATCAATAAATTTCTCTCTATGCATGTACTTCTCGAGAGTGTATGTACTTAGATCCAACTCACCTCTATGACTTTCTCTTTATTCTCTCGATTTCACTTGATTTCGCGCTCGTTTGCTCTTCGTTCTTACCTCAGTTTGGGTATAAGTTTTCTTAAATTAGATTAAAACTATTTCTACAATATTGATCAGGTCCAGTATATGTTGGTTAAGGTATATGGTAACAGATTTGTATTGCGTGAAAATGAGTCAAAATAGGTCAAACATGTTAATTTGGGTTTGATCATTTTTCACCTGATCCGGCCCAACCCATCCGTTTGACGGCCCTACTGCTCGTGTGTGCCACAAGATAGAGATGTTGTAGGACAAAGTTAGTTGCTGGAAAGGTTTTCCATTTTCCTATGCAAACTCTTAACTTTTTTTTCTCGGGATTTTTAAATTTCTGGCGGCACGTGCTTTCACGTGTTGTGCTTGCCGTCCATGCAAGAAAGTCGTCGTCCAAGTGAAACCAATCTCTGGTCAGTCAACACGGTCAAATCTTGACTACGAAGCACAATTGCATTCATTAAGCTTACGAATCACGTAGCACTCTTCTTTAATTACATACTTAATTGCGCAGGCTACATTAACGGTCCACTTGAGATGCTTCATTATCCAAGGCTGTCTGTTTAAATCCATCCGGACAAGATTCATGTAGTAGAGCTTGGCAAATAGCTTAGAAGCTAGATAGATGTCGACTAGTGACCATGGTATAAGAAGAATTTTGTAATTTTTCGAGTAGTTTACACCTAAATTGAAAGGAAATTTCAAAAGGGTGGACTCCATGTTAGGATTCGACATAAAATCACAAGGAAAAAGAGAGTAAAAGTGAGAAAAGAAAATCGAGACATAAGGTTTTTATCCTTATTCACCCTTAAACTAGGGTTACATCGAGCAGAAGTTTCCACTATAATTAGCATCTCACGCCTCTCTGTTACATCACCCTTAATTACTAGATAAAGAGAATATATATATATATATATATATATATATATATAGGTATTTAGTAGCTATTCATGGCCCAAGCCCAAACTACTAATAAAATATGAGCTCAAACTATTAAAGTTGTCTAGTGGTGATTCGGGGGCGCTGCCCTAGCAACCCCCACCGGACAGACCCCATGCAGAAGCAAGACACCCGTGTCTTCCTGTCGAATGGGAGTATGAACTACATCCGAAACTCTAGAGAGCAAACCTTCATTAGGGTCAATCTATAAATGCCACTATACAAAAAGGGATATAATTTATTGACACTTTAAGTGGCATTTTGACCAAATCGATGATCCAATGGCGCAGCAAGTGATGGGGACTCGCGCGGCAAGAGATCCACTCTTGAATAGGTATGGCGAGCACGGTCGATGTGTGTGTATCATCGTTCTATAACGAAGTTAGCTGATGGGATTAGAACAAGTGACGGGGTTTTTACATCCGTGCACGGTTGGTGAGCTTGGCAGCACAAGTCCAACCGATGACATTATAGGACTGCGTGCGACTAACATATCTCAAGCACAACTCCTGCAAAAACATACCTTTCAATCTCAAACTAGAAAGGGAATCAAAGCAGGGCTCGCCTATCTCCAATAATTTGATGGTTTTTCAATCGATGATGACGGAACCGCAAGTCACCTAGAAAAGAAGAAAATTTGGTGGAATAAGTCAACCATCCCAAAGTTCTAACTTTTGTTAAAGGAGAGATATTTTAAACAATATAGAATCCAATTTGTTGACACCTGATTTTTAATTTATTTTTTCAGATTTTTTCCAAAATTACAAAATTAGGATTAGGTACCTTGGCCAAGCTTAGGAACCTATTTCTAACCAAAAGTAAAATTTTTAAAATTTTCCTAAAATTTTCCTTAATTTCTTTTAGTCAAAATAATAGAGAAAATAAAAAAAAAAGCAAATGGAATCCAACAATTCCATAAAATAGCCATTAGTCTCCTTTTAAATCCAATTTCATCAATATAGCATCAATTTTATAAAATTTCAATTGGGAATGTGTTTTTCCCAAAATTGGGTAAAAACAAGCCCAAATTGAATAAAAAATTCAATTAATTCATTTCTAGTCATTTTTTGATCGTAGTGTCTTCACAACGAATGATCTTGGAACCTTGAATTACATAATGGTTGATCCAATTACACAATTTACTAAAGAAATCAAAAAGCCCCAAAATCTAATTAAAAATTAGGGATTTTAGCCCAAATTGGGGATCATTATCAATTCGAAATTGTCAAACCATGAGATCATTATTTCTAGGATTAATCAGTCATGGATAACCCAATTTTGGAGTCAATTTTGCTCAATCAGGTCATTTAAGTACTGGATTGAATAGAACACTAGTGACACAGTTTTTAAAATTTGGGAATTTTTTATTTAATTGTGACAAAAATTAGAGAAAATCTCATATTTTGATGCAGAATGTGCCAAGGAATTCAATTTTGAGATTAAATTTGAAAAATTGGGTCAAAATTACTCTTAATTTGCGATTTTAGACCAATCCGGGTTGGCCGGGTCAACTTGACCCTACCCGGGTCGGTCTCTTTCCTTACTTGACTCGCCTAAAACGCAGTAAAACCAGAAAATCAACTTGTGCCCACCTCTTCGCCGACTTAATCCAACCAAATGAGCACATTTTAAATTCCGATTCCAGCTGGAGAATCTCCAGCTGGCATTGGAGATTCAATCTAACCGATTTGGAGTTAGTAATAACAAACTTTGGGCAGGAAATCAAGCTAGAAAATGGGAGAAAAAATATTATCAAACGTATAGAGGGTGTTCGACGAAATCACTGAGAGAGAAAAAGAGAACCAAAGAGCGAGAAAGAGAGAATATGAGTTTGGGAGGTGTGTTGAGGTTCCAAGAACTGAGTGATCAGCGTTTTTCTAGCAAGAAAAATGCCGGCAAATTGGCTTTGACAGTGAACCTCCTCACCTGAAAACCTGTGCCGAAGCTGTTCGTGAAGCTCTGAAACTCAAGCTCGGCCGAGGTGTCCAAAGCTTCTCCAGCGAAGTTGAGATCACCAGCTTGGAGTCCAAGTATTAACGAAGAGTTCCACAATTGCCAGTTGCTTCAGAAACTCCGATTTTCCCTCCATCAAGGTAGGTAAAGATCAATCTTCACCTCGGTTTACATAAAATTCCAGATTATAGGTTAAAGCTTGATCCTGTTGATAAGATGATTTCCTGTGCAATTTTGAGCTTGTTAATGTCTAAGATGAGCTTCTAATCACGTTTTTATGGTTTGATTGCATTTTGGATAGCTTGAAAATACATTTGACCGAGTTGGCCATGATTGTTGAGCCTCACTAGAAATCGAAGACCTTTGCCAGAGTATCAAAATGACTTAGGCTGTCCAAGTCAGTGGTTCCCAACCTTTGTTTGATATTTTGAATATTGTTTTGGATCAATTTAGACGGCTAGGGCATTCTGTTGGTTAATTTGTGTAAGAGATTACGTTAACTAAGTCAGTGATGGTTTAGAGTATTTTGTTTGGTTTTTTGTCGGCCGACGATGGTCTGGCGGCGAATCAGTAAGTTGAGGTTGATAGGAGATGACATTAACTATACATAGAACTAATCGAAATGGTAAAAAGGTTGTCGGAGGTTCAGTGATGGTGAGCTCAAATCGGCGGTCTCGACAATGATCAAACCTAGAGCATGCTCGCCAGGTGCTTGGCGAAATGTAGAAGAGAAAAACAATGGAAAACGGTGCCGTTTCGGCACTGTGCCCATCGGAGTGTTGGGTAGCCCCGGTGTTGGCCAGTCTAACTCAATCGGACCGACTTGAATCAGTCTAGTCCAATTCAACCCTCGGCGAGAAAATCTTAAAAAATAACAAATAAAAAATTAGAAAAAAATGAAAATCTAAAAAAATTAGAGAAAAGAGAAAATCAAATAAACAATTATAAAAAATTCTAGAAAATCATAAAAAAAAATAGAAAATTCTAAAATTCATAATTAATTCGAAAATTCAATAAAAGTTTCAGAAAATTCAAAATTTTTCAGAAATTCAGAAAATTATAAAAGTTAGAAAAAATTCTATAAAAATTCAGAAAATCAATAAAAATGTGAAAAATCCAAAAAAATACAAAGAAAATCGGAAAATTAAAAAATCCATAAAAAAATTTTAAAAAAATTCTCAAAAACATAAAAATCAACTCTCACCACCCGCCTGGGTGGCGCTGCTGGAGCGCGCACTCTTCCTCTCGCAAAAGGTTGAGTGTTCGAATCCCGGGCGTCGCAGGGTGACTTAACCGGTGACACGTGTGTGGTGGCTAGCACGTGTCGCCCCCAGGGTTTACTTCCCGGCTGTCGGCCGTGCGGGGGTTCCCTGGGTTACCAAAAAAAAAAAATAAATAAAAATCAACTCTCGGAAAGGACAATTCTTAGAAAAAAAATTTTTGAAATTTTTTTTTTCAAAATTTTATAGAATGACTCAAAAACATTGTGGCTCGAGTTTCTGAGGTCTATTCACTAACACTAGCCATTCTAATCATGGGAATTCAATCAATCAATATATGCAACACAATCAATTGCAAACAAACAAAACAATCCTAATTTGCGTCTCTGACATGAAAATCAATTCAAAACACCCAAACTCTAATAAAACCCTAAAGGCTTATTCATACGATGATATGTGTCATTTTAGAGTTTACGGTTTTTTAGGGGTAAAAACCTCTAAACTAGGGATTTTCTAAAAACGCCGTTTAGGCACCTCTAAAAATTTTAATTTCATTTGCAAAGGTCGTGTGACACGTTAGATACATCATATCATTTTAAGTACCGAAAGGACGTTAAGGATCTCGATTCGGGATCATTAGTGTAACCAAGTCCTCGTATTCAAAATTTCTAGTTCGCAGAATCGTGGTATTTCTGCTATATTCCGATTAGATTTCTAGTCAATCTACCAATAATGACTAGTGGAGACTCTACATAAAAAAACATAGATTAAATAAAAAAATAAAAATTACAACCCACTGTCACATGAGGTATGGTTTGGGAGAGGCCCCCATTTGTCTAGTGATGGGATGTCTGTGGGAAGTTTGAGCGAAATATCCGTATCAAACCCTAATAGCTCATTCGGGGACAGTTTCCTCATTCGTGACGAATGAAAGTACCTCCTTAGCATGCCCTAAAAGGCACGGTGCGACACGATTGTTGCAACCTACCCTCAGGTGCATCACATAAGGGTTCAGTTAATGGATTACTAAGTCTAAACCTAGCTCGAGCTCTCCCAAGCCCATATCAATTCGCAACTCATGGTTTAAGTTCTTAAGATGCAAAATCATTTTAATTAGAAATCGTCATTAATCTATTTTTGGTGGGTCGATTAGAATCCCGAGTAAAGTATTGGGAGTTCTACTTTACTCCTACGAGCCAGAAATTACGGATTTGGGAACTTGGTTACATTAGATTAATTTAATGCCCTTTCAATACCTTTTCTTTTTTATTTTTCAAAAATATTTTAATAGGCAGCTTGAATTGATTTTAACTTATCCACTAATAGGCAAGAGGTGATCATGCGGGTGTGCAATCAATGAAATTAACACTTAAATAACAAAGCACCACTAACATGCAAGAGGTGATCATGCGGGTGTGCAATCAATGAAATTAACACTCAAATAACAAAGCAGGCAAATTGCAAGAAAGTAAAGAAATTGGTCACACCAAAACAATTAAATATTTTTGGGTTTTTATTTTACCTTGAAATGAAGTCTAATCTATATGATATGCGATTTCCTAACATGCAAACTATATGAAATTTTTGGTATTTTTATTAAAATTCGGAATTAATAAATACCCTAATTGAACTATCTAAAAAAAGAATAGTTATCTAATCTAGTTTAGGGTTTAATTTGAACAAAACCCTATCCCATCTTAGAAAAATTATTTTAAACATGCAAGCATTATCTAAAATCCCATCCATTAAGGAAAATCATATCTAAAACCTATTCTAATTTATTCTAGAATTTACCCTGATATGCAATACTATTTAAATAAGCAATGTTATCTAACAATCTTATTAAACCTAGCAAGTAATCTTTTTGTATTTTTTTTTAAAACAAGCAAGTTATCCAAGCCAAACATCAAGACTTACCTAATCCACACATGCAATCCACGAAGATTTCAAATTAAAGATTACAATAATCTAAAAAAATAACAAATCGTCTCACGGGTTCAATTAAAGATTATTGTAATCTTTAGGCATAACAATTATCTAATATTAAGTTGAAATAATTAAAAAAATTATCCGATATCTTTACAGATCAAATTAGTTATTAAATCAACTCATATCGATAACACCCTAATTGGATAATACCTAGGATCTCAATAAAATCAATCTGCAGATAAAGTTTCCAAATTTGAACTCAGATCGAACTTAGGCTTGCGGATCAGGACAGTGGCAAGTGGACTGGTGGTGGCGGCGATTCTTGGCTATGGATGGCAATGCATGACGGTAATGTTCGGCCCCAGAGGAGCAACCTACAGCATGGACTTCTTAGACTACAGCTCGTGACGTTGTTCGTAGAGGCACTAGCCGACGAGAAAGGGGATCACGGGACTCATAGTTTGGGATGCTTGGTTCAAGATGTGTCTTGAAGCTCAGCCAACGGGGTCGGATCTAGTCATGGTCACGATTTAGGAACCGCCGGTTCCGATTCGTGGCCACGTATGAACCGGCGATTCTGAGCCGATTCCGGTTCCGGCCGATTCCTTATTTAAAAATTAATAAAATAATTATAAAATAAAAATTGCAGGTCTAGTCCTCTGTTAGTCGTCGCTCGGGCTTCGCAGCCTTGGCCACGGTAGCGGAGGCGAGGAGATGAAGTGGGAGATGGGGGCGGCGGCGAGGGGGAGAAGGAGGGGGCCGGGAGGAGGATGGGGACAGGGACGGGGAGGAGGAGCGGGGGGTCCTCCTCCTTTAGGGTTGGGAGGAGGGGAGGAGAAGGGGTCGTCGGCGTCGGCGTCGGCGTCGGTAGCTACGGCCATGGGGGGCGGCAGCGGCAGCTAGGGTTAGATCTGGGGAGATGAGGGGTGGGCGGAGGAGAAAAGGGGAGGAGGAGCAAGGTAGCGAGGGGGAAGGATGAGGGGGCGTCGGCGTCAGCAGCTGCGGCCATGGGCGAGGGCGACGGCAGCGGGGGTTAGATTTGGGAAGACAAGGGCCGAGGGGGTGGGCGGAGGAGAAGAAGGAGAAGGAGAAGGAGAAGATGCAGAGCACGAGAGAGAGAGAGAGAGAGAGAGAGAGAGAGAGAGAGAGAGAGAGAGAGAGAGAGAGAGGACTAAAATGATTTCCTCACCAGTCACCACGCGGCAGGAACAAATTTTTTTTTTTGGAACCGGAATCGGGCTCGTAGGCCACGGGCTGGTTCCGATTCTGAACCGCGGGCCCGATCAACAGGCCGATCTCGGGTTTGACTTGGGCCCGTTTCGGGCCAAAACCGGCTCGTGGCCATGATCCGATATCTTTACGGATCAAATTAGTTATTAAATCAACTCATATCGATAACACCCTAATTGGATAATACCGAGGATCTCAATAAAATCAACCTGCAAATAAAGTTTCCAAATTTGAACTTGGATCGAACTCAGGCTTGCGGATCAGGACAGTGGCAAGTGGACTGGCGGTGGCGGCGATTCTTGGCTATGGATGGCGATGCACGACGGTAATGTTCGGCCGCAAAGGGGCAACCTACAGCGTGGACTTCTCGGACTACAGCTCGTGACGTTGTTCGTACAGGCACCAGCCGACGAGAAAGGGGGTCACGGGACTCACAGTTTGGGATGCTTGGTTCAAGATGCGTCTTGAAGCTCAGCCAACGGGGTCGGATCTAGTCATGGTCACGATTTAGGAACCGCCGGTTCTGATTCGTGGCCACGTATGAACCGGCGATTCCGAGCTAATTCCGGTTCCGGCCGGTTCCTTATTTAAAAATTAATAAAATAATTATAAAATAAAAATTGCAGGTCTAGTCCTCTGTTGGTCGTCGCTCGGGCTTCGTGGCCTTGGCCACGGTGGCGGAGGCGAGGAGATGAAGTGGGAGACGGGGGCGGCGGCGAGGGGGAGAAGGAGGGGGCCGGGAGGGGGACGGGGACGGGGACGGGGAGGAGGAGCGGGGGGTCCTCCTCCTTTAGGGTTGGGAGGAGGGGAGGAGAAGGGGTCGTCGGCGTCGGCGTCGGCAGCTACGGCCATGGGGGGCGGCAGCGGCGGCTAGGGTTAGATCTGGGGAGATGAGGGGTGGGCGGAGGAGAAAAGGGGAGGAGGAGCAGGGTAGCGAAGGGGAAGAAGGAGGGGGCGTCGGCGTCAGCAGCTGCGGCCATGGGCGAGGGCGACGGCAGCGGGGGTTAGATTTGGGAAGACAAGGGCCGAGGGGGTGGGCGGAGGAGAAGAAGGAGAAGGAGAAGATGCAGAGCACGAGAGAGAGAGAGAGAGAGAGAGAGAGAGAGAGAGAGAGAGAGGGGACTAAAATGATTTCCTCACCAGTCACCACGCGGCAGGAACAAATTTTCTTTTTTGGAATCGGAATCAGGCTCGTAGGCCATGGGCCGGTTTCGATTCCAAACCGCGGGCCCGGTCAACAGGCCAATCTCGGGTTTGACTTGGGCTCGTTCTGGGCCAAAACCGGCTCGTGGCCATAATCCGATATCTTTACGGATCAAATTAGTTATTAAATCAACTCATATTTTTTTTTTGGTAACCGAGGGAACCCCCGCACGGTCGACAGCCGGGGAGTAAACCCTGGGGGCGACACGTGCTAACCACCACACACGTGCCACCGGTTAAGTCACCTTGCGGCGCCCGGGATTCGAACACTCAACCTTTTGAGAGAGGAAGAGTGTGCACTCCAGCAGCGCCACCCAGGAGGGTGGTAAATCAACTCATATTGATAACACCCTAATTGAATAATACCTACGATCTCAATAAAATCAACCTGCAAATAAAGTTTCCAAATTTGAACTCGGATCGAACTCAGGCTTGCGGATCAGGACAGTGGCAAGTGGACTGGCGATGGCGGCGATTCTCGGCTATGGATGGCGATGCACGACGGTAATGTTCGGCCGCAAAGGGGCAACCTACAGCGTGGACTTCTCGGACTACAGCTCGTGACGTTGTTCGTAGAGGCACCAGCCAACGAGAAAGGGGATCACGGGACTCACAGTTTGGGATGCTTGGTTCAAGATGCATCTTGGAGCTCAGCCAACGGGGTCAGATCAATGCCGAGGGAAAACAGCATGCAGCTTTGTCAAGGACTCACGGCGCTCCAGGTGAGGGCGTTATCGTCGTGGTGCAGCAGAAGGAGGACTGTCGACTGGGAAGCGTCACCGGATCAGTAGCGGGGAACAGCCACGTCGTCATCGAGGCAGGAAAAACGGCAATGCGATTTGATAAACGTCACTGGGCTCGCTCTTCCGAGGCATCCGAGATGCCTGCTGCATCGAACGATGGATGGGGGAGTCGAGGAAAGCCGCAGAAAACGTTTGAAATTTGGGCAAAGGACGCGACTTGCCCAGGGAGGAGAAAGAGAGAAAGAACCATTTTCTTTTCTTGACCTTTGACCATCTGTGCTCCCCAAAAGCACTGTTTGGGGTTTACCACCTATAGATGCTGACCAGAGACTCTCTCTTCTCTGTCGTGGCCGTCTCCCTTGAATTGTCCCCTACTCACGATTTTTTTCATGATTCTCTCTCTCTCTCCGCTCAATTGCGTGAAGTGAAGCCCCTCTCGTCTTTTGAATAATGGCCGTGTGTTTCAATCTCTGGCTTTGTGTTCTACTCTCTGTGGCCTCTTCCAAACGTGAATGGACATCCCTCCATGTGGTACTAGGTTTAGATTAAGATTTCCAATTTTAAATCCTAAGAGACGCACTTTACTGATATGAAACTTTTATTTTTTTTTGGTAAGGATATGAAACTTTTATTATCTCTTAGAATCCCGATAATATCAAATCAAATTGAACAATTATATTTCAAGATTTGAATAATAATCAGGATTCTCAACTATCCAATGGGAAAATTTCAGCTCTTATAATATTCATGGGTTGGGCTAAATTTTCTCACACTATGGGCTTAGCCCAATTAGTGTAAATTAAGCTTAAGTTCGTTCATTACTGATCCAATACAAATGCAATTATATGAGCCTAACTACTAATGCAAATGATCTTAACATCTATATGCAATTTAATTAATTTTTTATCTAGGGGTCGATGTTGATCCCTAATTTTTCTATGCAATAAATTACTGAATGGAGTGTTATAATTTAGGTGTCAACACCAATTATGATCTTTTATATATGAGAAAGATTAATCAAATCTGCTAGGCGGAGATTCCGTTAAGACAACCATGCAATTGGGGCTTGAATCATTAGTGATGCAACGAATCCGCAGGCCATGACATTCCAAGGCATGATGTAAGCGGCAACTCACCTCTATTTTCTTTTCCTACCATTATTTTTAAGACGAAATGATAAGATATTTTGTCAGAACACGTTCCATGAAGTGCTCCATCCGTTTATCGCCTCTAATTTTTCCTAGAGACGTCGGAAAGACACAAACGGGTTTTCAAGGGGTCCGACCTAACCAAAGATAGTAAATAACGTTCTGTTCTTAGCGTGATGGGTAGAGACAAAGTTGGAATGCGAAATGATCACTAATTCGCACAATTAAAAATTTTTGAGACAGCTTAGCGTTACTTTTTTTTGTTTTCTTAAAACGTAAGCAGCCTATTAACCCTGACAGTACTTGGGTCCGAAGTCCAGCTTCGTGCGATGTATGCGCGAAGCTAATTAAAAAAAAAAGGGCTCCTAAGCAGCCTAATGAAATGTCAAACAGGTTTGGTACATGTGGTGGGGGAACAAATGGGCCCTTGGACATCTCTCGTCTTGTTTTCTATTTCTTTATTTAATCGACCACCAGAAACAATCATTCAGCCTTAGAAGCAAGGGGCAAAAGAGGAAGAAGGAAGAAAAAGAGAGAGCGCAATATACATGATCTATCTGATTTATACTAATAATTTTTTTAAAAGGAAAAATGACACAAATGGTCTAATGTGTAATGTGGTCCCTGCACTTTTAATTTATTCGATATAGTCCATAAACTATAGCTTAATGTGCAATGTGATTCTTAATATTTTAATTGTTCAATATGGTCCATAGATTTTTTATACATGTTCAACTTAATCCTTCAAATATATAAAAATATTAAATATTGTCCCTCAACTTGAATCAATGGAAGGATAATACCGAGCATTATCGTATAGTTCATGGACTAAATTGAACATATATCAAAAGTTCAGGACCATAATGAACAAATTAAAAATTTAAGGATCATATTGCACATTTGGCTAAAGTTCAAAAACCATATTTAGACATCGAGCCAAAATTTAGGGATCATTTGTGTCATTATCTTTTTTTATAACCCTTGAGTGGAAGTTGTTGTCCTGACATGTCCCCTTTCAATCTGAGGGGCGTTGCATCAACTTTGGGCTAGAATGACATATCAATGTGTGAACACAAACAATTGCTCTTTCAAGATTAACTAGGCTAAGAACCTATTAGAAATATAGACATCAACCGCAAATCAATTTAACTAACAATAAACGTGGATGGTGACACGATCCTATGAATTGGTTGTGAACCGACATGTCGCGTCCACGTTGGAGCTTCCTTTACACATTTCAAGAGGCAAACGTGGGGGGAAATGTCTGTGAATTGTTCCACAGAAGAAAGATTTATTCCATATGAGAATAGTGTAGGCACTGAAACTGTGGGCTGTCAATCGGAAAAGAACTGACAAGTGGAGCTAGAATCAAAGAAATTTTGTATTATTAATCGATAAGAAGTCGCTTTCAATCGGCAGAGTCGAAAATTTTATGTAATTGAATTCTAAATTTTTTTTATGCAATAAGTTCCTTAAATTTATAGATATATGCGAATGAGTTCTACCTTTGCTTGTTATTACTTATAATGTTAAATTGTCAAATTAGCGACGACACCTAACTGATGTGGAGCTTAGTTGACGCCATGTACGCAACACATAAAAGGGAGAGGGCACAATTACCCAAACATGAAGAGCTATACCCTATACAACAGAACGTATAAAAGCATAGTTGAATCAATGGTTTAATCATTGCAATGACGTGAGAACTAACCATTTTTCCAAATGTGGTCGCACTAAGCTATGTTACTTCATATATCTACATAAGTGCAACACGATCAAATTGGTCCAAGAGGATCAGGTCGGGTATAGGAGTTAAAAGTCCTCGGCCAAAGTCGCTCAATGATCAAGGCTGAGTTGGTATATAAATTGATGAGCTTGGGACCAATAAGAAAATTACTTACCCAAGCCTACCTAATTTGTACTTCTCCCCGGATGAGGGTGGGCTCGATAGGCAACTGGACTCGAGATCAGATTAAGATCTTGACACCCTAGCTTCTACTTTTGAATTTCCATTTCCTCACCTTTTCCATTCACACCCATGGTCCCGTTTCATGTCTTCCTTGATAGTCCGCACATATGTCTTAGATTAGCGAGCTACATGTACGGACACCACCCACATTTATTTCTAGTTAAAGTAATATGCGGTTGATGTCCATATTTCTAGTAGGTCCTTAGCCCATTTAATCTTGAAAACACAATTGTTTGTGTACACATATTGATATGTCATTCTAGCCCAAAGTTGATGCATTTTCTTTCAATTTGAAAGGGGAAATGTCAGGACAACAACTTCCACTCAAGGGCTAACTTATTGAGTGATATAAACAAGGAAAAATTATCCAAAAATCATAAACCTATTGTACTTTTCAATTTTACCAATTGAGTCAAAAACCTTTTTCGCGTTTTACCAATTGAGTCAATCTAATTGATTTTGGGTTGAAATCGCTAATGTGGGTGAACAATTTTTTAAAAAATTTTTTGATTTTGATTTTAATTTTTTCTGTTCTTTTTCCTTTTTGTTCTTTTTTTTTGTTTTTTTCCCCTTCTTCCTCCTCTAGTCGGTTACCAGGCCTCGGCGACCAGCCAAAGGTGAGGGCCAGCGAGGTCAACTTCACCGGCGTCCCCGAGCAAGGCTCACCCTCGCCTAGCGATGGAGAGAGAGAGAAAGTGCGCACGCGAGCGCATTCTTTGATTGGAGAAGCTCAAGAGGGAAAATGGCGTTGTAGTGGATGATATTGACGTACGTGGTTGCTATTGAAGCAGCCCTAGCTCTCCTCTTGACCCTCCCTTCCCCGAAGCTCTTGAAAAACCATCTCGGCTCCCTTGTCCTTCAGCTTGCCCTCTTCATCGTCCCCTTCGCCAGATTCCAGCTCCTCTGTCAGTTTCATTTTTCCAGCTAAATCGATTCCGCATACACTAAATTTCATCTCGGCGCTTTGCTTTGACTTCTCTGATCTTGTTGGGCGATGCGGTTTGTTCGCGCTGTTTCTAAGGCTCTGATCGTTTCGCGAAAAATATGATAGTTTCTGAAAAATATTTTCTAGAAAGTCATTTTCTAGGAAAATGACCATATTTTTCGGTATTCGGCTGAAACTTGAAAAAAAAACCCAGAAAATATTTTCCGCCATTTAGTATGGAAAATCTGAGTTGATTTTCTTCCTTGCACTCTTTTTAACAATATTTTATTTTATTTTATTTTAAAAAAAATTTCAAATTTTAGTTTTCAAATATTTTTAATATTTCTCTTTTTTTTTCTTTTATTCTTTCCCTGCCAGTTGCCGGCCACCACGACAGCCGGCGACCTACCACAAGCAAGGCTCGGCCTTCCTTGACCAAGGCCGATGACCTCAAGTGAACCTGAGCCTCACCTTGCCAGCCTTGGGCGAGGCCGGCGCCTTGCTAGATCTAGTGTGGCGAGGCTCGGCCTCACTCGCCTGAGGCTGGCAAGCTCTGGCGTGGCCTAGCCTCGCCTCGCGGTATCAAGTGAGGCCTCGCTTGAGCTCGGTGGCCTTGGATGAGCGACCACCTTGCCTTGCCAAATCTGGAGAGGTCAAGCATCACCAGATCTGATGAGCGATGAGGCGAGGCTCAGCCTCGCTCGTAGCTGGCGACCGGCAGGAGAAGAAGGTCCAAAAAAAAGAAAAAGAAAAAGAAAAAAGGATAATTAAAAATAATTAGAAATTAGAATTAAAAAAATAAAATTAAAATAATTAAAATGAATGGTGAAAGAATGAGGGGGCAAAAAGAGGAAAACATTTTCCACACTTCTGAAGGTGTTTTGTTCATCAAGGGAAAATGTTTTCCATGGTTAGTTTATATTCTATAAAACGAACGCTGGAAAACGTTTTCCTAGAAGTTATTTTTCGTAAAATGAGCGAAGCCTTAATATAGTTTTTGTGTAGATATATATTGGAAGAATGAGCACTGCTTGATGTGCATGTCTGAGATCTGCACCATTGCTGGCCCTTACCTCTAGCTAGTCACCGAGGAGGAAGCTGGAAGAAAAGAAAAAGTAAAAAAAATTGAAAAATCAAAAATCAAAAATCAAAAAATATTATTGCAAAATTATCCAATCAGAGACATGTGTGGACAACCAGGTAAGATGGGAAACGGGATCATGGGTGTGAAGGAAATGGAAATTCAAAGGTTGAAGGTAGGGTGTCGTGATCTTAATCTGATCTTGGGTCTACTAGCCAGTCTAGCCCGTCGAGCCCACCCTTGTTAAGGGAGAAGTACAAATTATGTAGGCTTAGGTAAGTAGTTTTCTTCTTGGTCCAAAGCTCATCAATTTATATGCCAACTCAACCTTGATAATTTTATATAAAGAAAAATTAATAAAATTTTTAATCATTGAGTGGCCTTGGACAATGACTTTTAACCTCTATCCCCGACCTGATCTACTTAGACCATATTGATTGGGTAACATAGCTTGGTGCAACCACATTTGGAGAAAAGGTTATTTCTCGCATTACTACGACGATTAAATCATTGATTCAACTATGCTTTTGTATTTTGACAAAAAAAAAAACTATGTGTCTATATATTTTGTTGCATGGGGTCAACTCCAACTCTTTGGTATAGCTCTTCTTATTTTGGCAATTGTGCCCTCTCTCTCTCCTTGGGAAAAGTATCAAAAAAGTCCTTAACTTATTACATTAGTACTAATTCAGTCCTAAATCTTTTTATATTGATACCAATTCAGTTTATCCGGCCAATTTATGTTAGAAATCGCTGACGTGGACATTGGTCATCCTATGTGACCTAGCCAACGATGACGTGTAGTTTTTTAATTTTTTTTAAATTTTTTTGAATATTTGATTTTTTCCCTTTTTTTTTCCTTTCCTTCTCCTTCTTAGGCTACGGTTGGTATCCGGTCACAAGCGAGGGCGTCACGGCCATTACCAGCCACAAGGAAGGGTTGCCCTTGTCCAGGCCATGAGGGTCTAGCCCTTGTGGCTGGCGGCTTGGAGGAGAGCCGCCCTCGCCGGATCTAGTAAGGACAACTCACGGCCTAGGTGAGGGCCGCCCTTGTTAGATCTGGCAAGAGTGAGTCTTGCCCAGGCCGTGAGGGTCTAGCTCTTGCCAAATCCGACGAGGGCCGCCCTCACCCAAGCCGCGAGGATCCAGCTCTTGCTAGATTCTGTGAGGGCCGCCCTTGTCGGATCTGGCAAGAGTGAGTCTCACCCAGGCCGTGAGGTTCTAGCTCTTGCCAAATCCGACGAGGGCTGCCCTCACCCAAGCCGCGAGGATCCAGCTCTTGCTAGATCCTGTGAGGATCGCCCTTGTTCAGGCCGCGAGAGTCCAACCCTTGCCCTTGCCATGAGGATCCGACCCTCACCCTCGTCCTCATCGGTGGGGGCAACCCTCCATTGTGGCTGGCAAGGGCCACGATGCCCTCGCCGTTAGCGATTGGCTACGGAGATGGAAGTAAAAAAAAAAAAGAAGAAAGGAACAAAAAAGGAAAAAAAGAAAAAAATTATTAAAAAATTCAAAACTTTATAAAAAATTATTTACGTCAATGCCAGCTGTGCCACATAGGACGACTGGTGTCCATACCAGCGATTTCCAGCCTAAATTGTTGGATGGACTGAATTAATACCAATGTAAAAAGGTTTAGGATTAAATTAGTTCAATTGAAAGGTTTAGGACTAAATCGATATTAATACAATAGGTTTAAGACTTTGTTTATACTTGTCCCTTCTCTCCTTACTTTTTACGTTTTGCTTACATGGCATCAGTTAGGCTCCACATCAGTTAGGTGTCATACTCAATTCGACAATTTAAGATGGTTAGTAATAACAGGCAAAGATAGAACACGTTCGCATATATCTATAAACTTAGGAGTCTTGTAGCGTAGAAAAACTTTAGGATTCAATTACCCAACATTTTCGAGTCAGAGATTCGAAAGTTGCTTCTTGGTTTCTCCATCGATCAAAAATGCGAAATTTTCTTTAATCTTAGCTCCACTCGTCAGTTCTTTTAGGATTGACGTCTTATAGATTCCGTTTCTACACTGTCCTCATATGAAACAAACCTTTCTTCCGAGGAACAATTCACAAACATTTTCCCCCCACGTTTCACCTCTGGAAAAGTCTAAAAGTGAGTTCCAACGTGGACGCGACATGTCGAACCCGTGCCAAGCGCACCCACGTGTCGAACTCGTGCTCCTTCGAGAGGCAACATCCGTTTGACCCGAGGACTCGTCCTGCGACTTTCCACGTCGTGGTCCTCCGTACGCGAGGGCCATGTCGCGCAACTCGTCATTTATGACGTCACAAAAGGGAGGGGAAAAGCAAATCTCGAACTGCCCCTCGGTCAACATTCTTCACTGGTGGAATTGACTGATTCCTCCTCTTCTTTCCCATTACTTGCAAAAGATCGACTTGATACGATCGACGAGGGGAAATATGCATGAACGGGCGTGAGCGGGACGTGAGAAATCAAGCACAAGCACAAAAAGAGTGATCTTTTTGACCGCTTTCGAACGGCACGGTCCATTGAAGATGGTCTCTTGAAATGGTCAAAGTGTTTTCACGGGAATCACAATAATACTAACTTCGTAGAGGAAAGAAACGTAACCCAAATGAACGACTCACGGCATCCGAACAAAGCTGTACAATTCGAGCACGTGATCCCATCCGAAGCCCACCAAAAGAACCAATAGAACCAAAAGGAAGAACCCCATTAAATAAAAATCACATAAATTATTCATGTTATTCAACGCCAGAAAGTGACGGAATAATTCGGAGAGAGAGAGAGAGAGAAGGCTCCTAAGCATTCCCAAAGCCATCGCCTTGACCAAGACCAGATACATTGCACGAGTGCGCTCTGGTCTCAATCGCAGCTTCTCCCGCTCCCCTCCTGAGCACGTGCGAACCGCTCAGGAAGGTCAGAGATGACGCCACGTGGCGTGCCCTAGCCACTTGGTTTGTGCCAAACCCGGTGTGACTTTTTGCTGACCCAAATATATATATCCCCAAGGCTCAAATCGCTCCTCACTGTCATCCCCACATGTTGCAAGCAGCAAGAGAAAGAACTTCATAGAGGCCATTTGAGAGGGAGAGGGAAAGCGGGAGAGGGAGATGGATGAGGACCCGAAAGGGAAGGACGCACCATCGTCCTCGTCGGAGGTCCGGTACCGGGGCGTGCGCAGGCGGCCATGGGGGAAGTTCGCCGCGGAGATCCGCGACTCAGCCCGCCACGGGGCCCGCGTGTGGCTCGGGACGTTCAACACCGCCGAGGAGGCGGCGAGGGCCTACGACCGGGCAGCGTACAACATGAGGGGCCAGACGGCGATCCTCAACTTCCCCCACGAGTACCCGTCATCGGCGAACTCCGCCTCGGCCTCTTCTTCCTCCCCTTCCTCTTCTTCTTCAGCGCGGAGGGCGGCCGAGGAGAGGCCGCAGGGGGGCAATAGGCGGGGGAGGCCGGTGTTCGAGTTCGAGTGCTACGACGACAAGCTGCTCGAGGAGCTTCTTGAGTACGACGAGAAGGACAAGAAGTGAGGGAAGGTCGTGTGCTGTTTCAGAATTTCTTTGTGCAATTCAGGCCTGAGAGATAAATGTTGCTTCCATTCTCTACAGGAAAATCTGTATGATTGGATGTGAAAGATGAACGAAAACCATATCTTCTTGATTATGTATCTACCTGTTGTTTTATTTCTTTTTCCTTTGCTTTTTCTCTTTTTCCTTTCTGAGTCCAAAAGCTCCAAAAGCTCACAGATTCGATGCTTAGGTGTTATCTTCTAGAGAAGTAAGATCGCTTCGTTGAACTTCTCTCATGTCACGTACCCCAGTTACTGTGATCGGTATTGGCTTTTGAAGGTGCTTCTGAAGGTTTCTTTTTCCTCTTTTTTTCGTTTTTTCCTATGATTCTTCGCCAGAGTAGGGCTATAAGGAGCAATACCCGTTAACAAAACCTCGTTTACAATCTGATGTGCGTGATCGCAATGGACATAGAAGTAAATTGATCGTGCTAAACGACAAGTTAAAATTCGTCGCATCATTTAATAAACTACTTTAGCAAAACCAACTGTAGTATAGCTATCGTTGTTCTTTCCCGAGATATTAGGGGCTAGCTTCTTCTCTCCCTTCTCATTTTCATCAGTGGCTAATCAAGGGAATATGCCAAAAACAAGGAGGGTAAGTGTCGGAAGCAACTTGAAAAAGAGCTACACAGAAGAACGATCGGGAAAACATCTAATTAAGGCAAGTTTCTTGTATTAGAATTTTGTGGTTGTGCGCATCAGTGATAGTCTGTTCGTTCGTGAGTTCGATATCACGAACAATGAAGGCGTGTCTAGGGCAATGAATGCCGTAACGTCAAACACTATTCTGTCGGCGTGGAAATAGGAGTCGTTCTGAAGGGTTTTTTGTTGGATTGGAAACGATATGAGGATCAAGTGGCTGTGATTAGGTAATTAAGATGCTTCGCGTAATCCTTTGTCATCGCCATAGAGTACTAACAGCACTCTTTTTCTGTAAAAATGATGTCAACCATGGGAGGATTTGTACGATTTTTAGATTTCAGTTTTCGAATTCATGAACGTTGAAGTTGTCACGAAAACAAGTGATCGGACAATAAAATATGTAAAACGTGAAAATGAATTGAACAACAGATTTACGTGATTCGATCAGTGTTGCCTACATTAAAGAGAAAAGTATAAAAGAATTCTACTATTGATCAAGCAATATAATGTAGATTACATTCACACTCAAGTCACTCAACTAATTCCAATGTTTTCCTACCCCTAATTATATCCAATAACCTCACCCAAGATTTAGCTTCATAATTCATCACGAAATAATCTCTTAATCTCACGAAAGAATTACACAAAACCTTACCCACAAGATTTTCATGGCTTCAAACACTCAGGATATCATTCACAAGGAAACTGCTTCTTGGATGTTCTTTACAAAGAAGACACTTCTTATACATAGACAAGAGTCGGATCTAAAATATGAAATTTCCTTTTGGGAAACTTACTCCATTTTGGAAACTATTCAACTAAGAAACCTATTTAGGCTTAGACTCGAGACATATATTCAACAATCTTCACATGACTTAATGTTTGAGCCAAGTCATAATATTTTGCTAGAGTCCGAATTTCGCTGCTACACTTCCACAACTCCTCATGGGTTCTACTATCACAAACATCTTCTAAGTCTAAGCTACGCATGAACTTTTACCATAATCATGGACCTCATCTGAACATCAACTCTAGTTGTATTTTTAATCGCTCCATAAGGATTTTTTGACACAATCTATTCTACGGTAGATAAAGCATGTCGTGATCTTCCCAGAGGTGAACCACCAAAGGGAAAGTTAATGGATTACTAAGTCTAAAAACTTAGTGTAGACTCTTCCAAGCCCACACCAACTGCAACTTTTAGGGTTTAGTTTAATCAATTTGAACATGTAAATCATTATATACACGAGTCGCCACTAATTAATTATTGGTAAGTCGATTAGACACTTAAATAAACTGTGAAAGAACATTTTCACTTACGCAAACTAGAGATAGGGAACAACATTGGGTGTGATTTGTAGGTGTTGGCGGTGTTAGAGTCAGAATGCATGATGATATCGTGAGGACATTGATTAGAGTGAGACACGTTCTAGAGTTGAAGAAGAACCTGATTTCCTTGAGTTCCCTAGATTCAGTTGGATGTCAATATACTTTAGAAGGTGGAGTTTTGAAAGTTGTTTGAGGTGCCTTAGTTATAATGAAATAAATCGAGCATAATGACTTGTATGAATTTCAAGGTGAGGCAGTGATAAATTTCGTTGAGGAAATCATTATTTTCGTACGGTGCTCACTTGAGTACCATAACTTTCGAAGTAAAATTGATCATTTAAGTGCTACTTTTGGCAAATCAACCTACGTGAATTTTTTTTACTTTTGATTTTTCTTTTTTTCTTTGTTTTTTAATTCTTGATGTCGTCGCAAAGGCCTTGCCTTTAGCTGGCGGGGCCTTCATTGCCTCCCCTAGGGCCAAGGCGGTCTCGTCGGCTGTGGGTGAGGGCCTTTGTGGCGAGGGCCTTCGCACTAGCCGTAAAGGCCTCATCGGCCGCGATTGAAGGTGCATTACCCGTACTTGGTGAGGCCCCGATGGGCTCGCCTTGGACTATCATGGCTTCGCCAATCTAGTGAGGGCCTTTGTGCCCTTGTTCGTGGCCAGCGAAGCCACAAATCCCTTGCCAGATCTAGGTGAGGCTGGCGGTGGATTTTTCGGTGAAGTAAATTGTCGATGGCATTTAAATGATTGATTTTTCAAATTTGTGGCACTTAAGTAATTGATTTTTCAAATTTATGGCACTTAAGTAAGCGAAATAAATTACAAAAATTGTCCACGTCGGCGCCACCAATGCCACTTAGGACGACGGGCATCCACATCGGATTTTCCGGCAAAACAAATTGCTGATAGCACTTAAATGATCAATTTTTTTGAAATTGTGGCACTATAATGAGCAAAAAAAATTTATAGTCCTCAAGTGAACGCAATCAAAAAGTTATGGTACTCCTGTTGTTCTTATCCCTGCCATGGAGATATCGGATGCATATATTTGAGAGTCTAAATTGTGGCATATGCTTTGGTGTATTAGCGAGAGAAGTCTATAAGTTTTACATGAGCGGAATTTGTTATGCGGTTATATTGCTAATGAACTGAATGAATACATGTGCTGTGACTTAGGAAAATGGTGGAAGGTGCAATTCAGTATGACTGTCAAAGAAATCATGGAGATTCCAAAATTAATTCACTTGGATATTCGTAAATTGTTGCAATTTCTTTCGAGGAATAGTGCCAGATTTATGTTAACAGTAGGCTTGGGTGTTTATGATGAGGAACAAGTTTGATTATGTTGTCAGGATAAGATGATTGAGTGCTTTGATAAAAAAGGAGATTGATAAGATGACCAAACATGTGCAGACTAACGGTAGAATAGAGTTCTGCTTGAAGTTGTTAAAGGAATCCTGCATGAAGGCATAGTAAGACATTACACTAGTGCTAGTGAATCACAACATGTTGCAAATTTGATGAGCAGATCATTATTAGAGACAACCCATAAAATACTCTATAGTGTTGATATGGCTAGGAGATTTCTAGTGAGTGCACTTAGTACAACGAACTACCTGGTGAATAAATCTCCATCGACTACAATTGGATGTCAGATTCTCGAAGAAGTGTAGTCAAGTAACTTTGCTTATAATTTTCTTAGAATATTAGTTGCCTAAGTTATATTTGAGTGAGTGATGGTAAGCTTGATGGGAGAATAAGAAGTCCATGTTCCTAGACTATATACAAAGCGGGACTATCGGTTGTGTTGCCTTAAATTAAATTTATCTATTGTCAGCAAAGAAATTACATTTGACAAGTCTCCATACTTTTGGATAACAGTGTTATTGGCAGTTTTCATATAAATTTGGATGGTTTTCAGCTCAAGGTGGCGTTACAATAAGAAACTTTTGATGGAGTAATCAACACAGATGATGCTTGTAGCAAGGTGGAGTTTGTAGAGCCAACAATTACTATAACTACTGATTTTCACAAGGTTCATGTTTGAATTTCTAATAGATATGTATGTAATAGAGATTTTGCTTTATCTATGTTGGAAGATGTTGTCTTCGAAAATCAATCCTTGTGGAACAATTAAAGGTGCAGGTGAGTTGATGTTCTGATGAGGTTAATGGTTATGGCAAAATTCAAGCGAGGCTTGGACATAGAAGATATCTATAGCAGTTAAGCCTAAGAGAGGCTGTGGAAGAGTAGAAATAAAGTTTAGATTTTTTTTCAAAAAAAGCGATTGTGACATAGCTCAAATATTGAGCTCAGGTGGAGATTATATAATATGTCTCGAGCTTCAGCTTATAGAATAAACTTGACCCGAATTGAAGTGGTTAAACTAATCAGTCATGTGATGTACATGGACTCCTACCGGGGAAATTGAAAAGAAAAAAAAGAAAAGAAAAAATTGTCATATAACATTTCTTTTTCTTTTCTTTGTTACATGTGTCGGCCAAGGATTAAAAGAGAATGTCTACTTTCTTGATTCATGTTGAAGACACGGTCAAGAAAAGGGAAAGTCCAAGTTGGACTTGGTTGATCGAATCACATGAATTTCCTTATCTAAGTAGAAGTTGTCCCTTTGTGCAAAATACATTTAGTTGTTGTTCTTTGTTGTTAACTATTATTATAGCTTCGTTTCGTGAGTGCTTGGCAATGAGCTTTCTCTACTAGTTTTGTTCGCAGATTACACCAAAAAATTGAAGTGTTAAAGCCAATTCAATCTTGTAGTAAGATTTGTGTTAATTCCTCTATGAGATTGAGAGATTATTTCATGAGATCTCATAGAGGAATTGTAGGGCTAAATATTATGTGAGTTTTGGTTTTTTGGATGGAAGCATTGTCTGAGTTATCAGGTGTAATTAGGGCATGAAAACATTAAGATTATTTGAGACTCAAGTATGGTTGTAGTCTTTATTATATATTGCTTAATCTATAGTAAAATTTTTTGCAGCTCTCTTCGTGGATATAAGTCACCCTGACCAAATCACATAAATCTGATATTCGACTTATTTTCTTATTTTGTCCATTTTATTGATCGATCGCTTGTTTCAGCAATAGCATGATGATTTGACTCGCTTACTAAGGTTGGGTCCTCTTAACTCAGGCTTAGTTAAAAGGTTATCTTATAGTCACGTAGTCTCACGAACAAAGATAGATACTTTTGATACCAAGAAAGAATGTTTGGGTTTGACAAGGGTAACCTCTATTTCATAGTCTAACGGTTGAAGTCATATCCTTTTTAATACCATCGTAAATGTTTTCCTAATTGCAATGTAGGTCCAACGGCAAGGTGTGTGTCCAAAAGTGTAGTGCTAAAGTATTAAAAGCATACACATGAGTTTATAATGCAAATACTTCTTCGGATAAAAATAAACATTCATTCTCAACACCTCCCTAGAAAATAAAGGGTTAACAAACACTTCACCCTTTATGTCTCCCATCTGCAAAAACATTTGACACTTGATATTTGGGGAGTACCCGCTTTCCATGTTGTTATATAAAGTTATTTTAAAAGAGGAGAAAATTCAAGCTTAAATCCATTACTAGTTTTAACTCTCATCCTCAGTGGAGTTAGCAAGTTGTCGCAACCTTCCCATAAGTGAACCACCAATGGGAAAGCTCATGAATTACTAAGCCCAAAGACCTAGCATTAACTCTTCGAAGCCCATGCCAATTGCAACTTTTGGGGCTTAATTTAATCAACTTATACATGCAAATCAATTTATTCACCATTCACCACTAATAAGTTATTGGTTGATTGAGTAAACATCTAAGTAAAGTGTGGGATGACACTTTAATTCTGTGAACTAGAGATATGGTGGATATGGGGAATAGCCAAAGAAAAATCATTGTTGCATTTATATTTGTCAAAAGATTGAACATTCACCTTGTCAAACTTAACAACTTGAACAACTGGGTCTATAGGCTTCACCTTGCTAAAAAAACCATTATTGTTGATTATTGCCCAAGTATCCACTAGCTCAGGAGTTTCTTGTTGCAACTCCACCTCAAATTGAACATCATATAAATCTATTTAAACATGCTTTAATCACTCCTATAAAAAAAATGCTAGAGATTCATCAAATATAACTTCTTCACTGAATTTAATCTCGAGCACCACAATCGATATATTCACTCACCTTGTGCATAACCAAGGACTTTCTTGCTCTTCCATCAAACTCACCATCGCTCACTCAAATATAACACGGGCAACCAAATTTTATAATAACAAAATAATAAAAAACGTTACCTAATCTAACCACACTTCTTCGAGAGTCCGACATCCAATTGCAGTTGATGGTAACCTATTATCAGATAGCACCGTACAAAGCGTATCTGCAAAGAATCTTCTAGCCATACCAACACTATAGAGCAATTTATTGGCTATCTCTAGTAATGCTCTGTTCATCAACTTTATAAATTGTTGTGGTTTACTAGCACTAGTGCAGTGACTCACTATACCTTCTTATGCACGGAATTCATTTAACAGCTCCAAGTAGAATTCCATAGTATTCTCAGTTTACACATGCTTGATTGTCTTATTAGTTTCAATTTAGATCTAAACTCTCAACTTCAAACCTGTGTCTAACCACAAATAAATAGGTCCTCCTCAAGTACTCATCCAAACCTATTGACAAAAATCTAATAATATTCCTTAAAGACAGTTATGACAATCTGCGAATATCCAAGTGAATTGACTCTGCAACCTTCATGGCTTCTCTAATAGGTAAACAGAACTGCATTTTCTACTGTATGCTTGGGTTACACCACCTACATATATTTAGTTCATCAGCCACAGAACTATACAACAGATTCCTTTCACTTAGAAACTTTAGTCTTCAATCTTTAATGTTCCCCAAAAGCATATGCCTCAATTAGACTCTCAAATAGATGCAACCAATGTCTCTGCGGCAAAATCCATCATAGTTTCAGCTTGAAGCTCATATAGGCCATTGTAATTGATTCCTTGTTATTACCAAGGTACCTTAAACAACCTTAAAAACTTCACCTTTTGAGACATACGGACACTTAGCTAAATTTAAGGTACTTAAGAAAATCAGGTTTTTCTTAAATTTTAGAACATACCTCACTCTAGTTAATGTACTCACAATACCATCAATCATTCTGATTTTAATATCATCAACACCTACAAAATCATACTTAGTGTTGTTCCTAAGTAAAATTTACTACTATCAATAAACCAATTCCTATATAGTATAGCGTAAAATGAACAACCAAAATCCGCAATTCATCTGTCAAATGATGAATCCTTAGTGACAAAAAAAACATAATCAATGCTATCCAAATTATAGTCAGCTAAAGTTGCAATATCATCTACAGATTCAACTCTAATATGCCACAAATCCAACAAACAACATCACTAGTCCTAGATTGATTTCGTCTATTTCAATTCACATTATTCTTGTTAATACCAATACTATTTCCTCCTCTACCTTCACTTACTAAAAGAGCAAGCATAGGTTCATCAAATTTTCTCCACAAATGTCTTCACTCAGAATTAAATCGCGAATGCCATCAAACGTCAAGCTTGTTCACCCAAAGAATGTTAGTATTCTAACTAATAGGCAGTGGGGATAATAGAATCAATGCTCATACCTCATCTTAGAAGTCAATCTCAATTGAACTCAACTGGCTAAATACCACATTGTATGCATTAATATGATCCGTAATTGATACACCTTAGCTCTTCTTTAAGTTAAACAAACATCGAATTAAGTAGACTTTGTTTATTGTAGAGAGCTTCTCGTACATGTTTGATAAAGCCTTCATCAAAATCATGATTGTCTTTCCTTTCACAATGTTAAATGCGAAATTAGAGCCAATGTTAGCTGAATAACACAATGTTGGTCTATCCAATAATTCCCAGTTAGCCTACGCCATTGGCTTAGCTTTTTACCATATAAAGTAAGTGTAGATTCCTCTAATGCATATAATTCTCAATTTACATCTTTTAGAAACTAAAATCCTTCCCATTAAAATTGTCGATTTTCATTTTTTCTTCATTTGTCGCCATCAATTCAATTCACCTCAGCCAATCCTAACTCTCTATTGAAAGTGATTGAACATAAGTAAATAGAACAAAAATTAAATCAAACATCATATTTACATTATTTGATCGATGTGACCTATGACCATGAAAAGAGCAGCAATGAATTCCCACTATAAATCAAGCGATACAATAGAGATTACAATTATACTCAAGTTATTCAAACTCTTTTAGTATTTACTAGTCCCTAATTACTCCCAATAACCTCACACAATGTTTAGCTCAACAATTACTCACTAAATAGTATATAAATCTCACAAAGGAAATACATAAAACCTTACCCACAAGATTTTCGTGGATTCAAACACTCAGGATGTAATTCACAATGAAATTAGCTCTTCAATACTCTTCATAGAGATGACACTTCTTATATACAGATAAGAGTAGGATCCAAAATATGAAATCTTTTCAGAAAACCTACTATAACTAGGAAACAATTCAACTATGCAACCTATTAAAATAAAATAAAAAATTTTCTTTTTCGGGCTCAAACTTGAGAAATATTTTCAACAATAGTGAACTCGAGTAGAGAGTTCTTCATGTAATTTAACAGCTCACTACTTTTCTAGTGCATTTAGATGGAATTATTTATGAGCCACCGGGAACTCATCTTATTGATTACAATCGAGATCGATTATATTGTTTAGTTCAAGTGTACTAAAAAAGCCAATGACTCAATTGTTGGGTCACGATAGCTTGACTTGCCAAGGAACATGTTGAATAGATGACCACTTATAAGTCATTCTATTGGAGAAGTGAATTGTGAGGCTGTTTTCCAAAAGACAAAATAAGCATTGATACTGTTAACAGCTTGACTGCTACATGTCATGATATATCACACTTGTCATGATGCATTGCCAAACGTCATAACAAGCCGACACTTGTCATAACTCAATGACCATCTATCAACAATAACCCGATAGGTTAAAGTGCATAACTCTGTAAATAGCTATTTAGATGTTAAGAAATAGGTTTGGAACTTATTTTATTTGAGACTAACAATACAACCTAAAGGGGAGTTGGATAAGTTGAGTGAAGATAATATTAAACTTTTGCGGAAAAGCAAACCATTAGCACACCTGATGGTGTTATATGCAAGTTAGCATGTGTGATGCTAGTATGTAAACAGAGTGAGATAGAAGATAGCACAGTGATAGTGGTTCGGCTTTATCCCCAAGTTTACATCCATTCTCAAGGCTAATAGCCATAATCAGGCTGGAATCCACTAATAATCAGCATTGCCAGTTACAACTGGCAAATGTTGTTCTTTTCACATGATAGATCACACTATCAAGACATAAGCATTGCTCTTACACTTGTACACTTGACTACTTGCTATTACAACTCAATCGCACCTCATAGGGACATAATCAGTATCACATCTACTAACGATAAAACAAAGAAGAAGACTCAAGAAGTATAGACTTGGTTTATTCATCTCACTCTCCCAACACCCAACCTCATTACTTCTCTTAGATTGAGTATATATAGCCACCCAATTCTTAAATGATCATTTCCCACTTCACTCCATGAGGTAGCAATTAGTATTACCATTGCCAGCATTAGATCGGTTCTCTATAAGCTCTATTTGACAATGGCAATTTCCTAAACCAATCAGAACTCTCCTATCAGTGTCTATCTTTTATTAGAATTGCCATAACTGCTCTCACACATTTCTAGTGCCCCTGATGTGAACTCTAAGCCTTTGTAACAGCTAGTTTCATCTTAATCAACGTTCCAATCAGCTAAGTAAATGACCAAAATCTTCCAAGACTCGATATCTACATTGTCTTTTACTCATAATCATGAATGCAGATTATCAATAGTCTATTAATGCTATCCACTGATGAAATCGTGTGGAATGAATTGCGATCAGTTATCCAATTATCCTCTTGACTCCATTAGCTTCCAAAGACTTTCAAGGGCATTAGTATCCTCGTTGATTCTTTGTCTTCGCTGATTGCCCAAGTCAGCATCTAAAGACCTCCCAGCACATTAGCATCATCATTGATTCCTTGTCTTCACTCAACTCACTAGATTATCGGCATTGCCATTATCTTCCACCTCATCTGAAGAGAATTCCTTCAGCCATCAATCTGTTGTTCCGATGGCAATCTACTCTTCCATCTTCTGGTCTGTCCAAGATTATTAATGATCATGATTCTATCAAGCTGCTCACCTTCTTAAGTGAGGTCGTTCCAAGCTTTAATGAACAATACTGCTCTAGTCTTGTTCACCATCACCAAGGTCCATCCAACTATTCACCTTATTTTGGTCATTCGAGGCCATATTCTTCCAAGCTTGTTCTCTCTCGATCAATGTCTTTCTAGCTTATTCACCTTTGTAGAGATCCTTCCAACTTGTAGACATCTCTACTCCATATACTTTATTCACCTTAGATATCGCCAAAGCATTCTCGATTATGATCGAGCACTCAAGATCACACCTAATATCTACTATGGCACTACCTATATTATGGCTTGTGTATATATCACCTGCTAATACTCAACCAATACACAAATTATTGGCTTTTAATTGTCTTTTTTATTGTCAAAACAATATAGGGAACTCTCCCAACAATTCTTTCCTTCCTCAATTTAACAGAGGCCCGTTCTGTTTAGAAACTTGGACACCCTAAGTTGTGTCCATGGTTATAAGTTTGCTCGTGGGTGGATTAGACAGATCATTGAGAATTCAAATCACTAATATGAGTAGTCTGAATAACATTATAAGGTGGTGGGCATTTTTGGGTGAGTCTAACTTGTGAATATCATAACAAGGTGAAACTCAAACTTGGTCTTGCTTATATTCAAGCAAATGGGTCCCACTTTCTCACACCTAAGCACAAACTATAGCTTTGCCAACGTTTCTCAAAAGATTCCAATATTAAGCTCTTAGAAAATAATTCAAAAAGAATGTAAAGCTCTCTCAAAATTTGGAATTATAAATTCTTGATCTATCTCTTTCTTCAGCACATTGGTCTTCTTTTATACTTCTCCCACCCAAGCTTCTTGTTGGATAATCTTCAAGATGATCAATCTCCAATCTAGCCGTTGGACAATTACAAAAAAGATCGGGTAGCCATTGAGGCTGATAAATAAGAGTTTCTACTGATTTGGTCGACCACACAATCAAATCTAGGTTTCCAAAAATGGAGTACTATAGCTATGGAAACAATCTTGTCTTTGGAATCGATCAAGATATCTTGCACAATTGAATATTTTGCATAGATAATCTTGGTCAATTTAATTCTTCTACAATTGGGAATTCATAAAAGATCCCAAGCTGTCAAGAGATAAAATATCTTAAAATAATATTCTTGAAATTCGTGATAAAAAGTTGTCATCGCAAGTTTATAAGTGCGCTACTCATATTCATTGTCATTACTTATATCCAACTTTCTAGTATACTGCTGAATATCTAGTGTATATGCTAATGATATCCACTCAATAATCTGCTTATATCCACACGCTATTCTGTCTATATCCACGCAGCATGTTACTGGTATTCATGTAATGCCTTGCTGATATCCATGCTGTATCCTGTTCATATTCATGCAATGGATACACATCGCTTCCTGAATATATACAACTATTCTCCTATAGACACTTTCATTACAATATTGATGTAGAGCATGTATTAGCACTTTGGTATATCCAAGATTATATGTGCTCCACATAGGTTCTTCAAGTCAATCGAAATCTTTTTACCAATCATATCAAAGTCCTTTTTCAACGTGGATACATCCGGAAATACAATCAACTATTGTATTTATCAAGATCAACATAAATCATGGATGATTTTGTCGACTTCGAAACATATTAGGGTTTTCTAAACAACGTATCCATATCTAGATGATTGTCCCACCGATGGGATGAGTGAAAAAGCCTATGACTTAAATTAATGGGTCGCGATGGGTTAACCAATAGAAGTCATTCTATTAGAAGAGTGAACGGTGAGGCCACTACCTTAAAGACCAAATACCCATTGGCTCTGTGAACGGTTTGATTGTTACATGCCTTGATATATCACATTTGTTATGATGTATAGCCATTTGTCATGACGAGCGACACTTATCATAGCTCGATGACCATTTGTCAACACTAACCTGACAGGTTACAGTGAAAAACTCTTTAACTAGCTATTTAGAAGTCGAGACAAATAGGTTTTAGAACCTTTGACTCTCATCTATATTAAACACATTGTCGCTCCCTCCCTAATTTCTAATTTAAGTATTGTAAACCAATCCATGCAAGAGCTCAAACACCCTAACCCGTGTTCATGGTTGTATGTTTGCTTAGAGGTGGAAGATCGGACAATCCCTGGAAATTGTTTTAATAGCTAAGGGCGAGATAAAATGCCTTTTGGTAGAAGACATAGTCCCACGAATGTTCTTTATATTAATGCCTCCAACAAGATAAGTGAACATTAGGAGCAGTTGAGGTCATGTGACGGCTCGTAGTATGGATTCTCTAGTGACTTAAGGTGGACTGATTAGTGTGCCTTCCGGTCGTTATCGGGACAGCTACGAGGCAAGTCTGGCTATGAACTGATGATTTCTTAGGGGTGGATGGCCCGTTAGCTTGCAAAGGGATCATTGGTCGACCCATGCTTGGTGCTATTTATGTTGTCACGACTTATCACCTTTTAATGAAATTTGAAATGAAACAAGGAGTAGGAGAGGTGCATGTGACTAAATCATAGGTCGCAAGTTTTACATGGTCCCAATTAAGGGAAAAGCCGCTGACTATGCTATGACAGTAGGGATGGATGCAGGAGATCCATTTGTCTACAATCACCCTTCTCCTAGGGAGCTGACGGTGCAAGTTCATTTGAGAGGTGACATCCCTAAAAGAACAACATAGATTGGACGGAGAGAGAAAATATTTAAAAAGAAAAGTCATGTTTGTATTTTTTATTAGTCAAATTAGACGAAGTTAACGGAATGATTCGATTGCATAAATTTACTAAGTTTTAGGACTTTATTGCACTTTTGTAAGTTTTAGAACTTAACTACATCTTCATGACAAGTTTGAAGACTCCTAACGTACATATTTCGTATGATTAATATGTTTCCGTGCACCACTCAGTAATTTTTGTTGAATATTTCTCAAATAAAAGCTTTTGGCCAATCAATTATGTAGTCAATATATATATCATCAAAATGACAAAAAAACTCATCAGTAGTATCAAAGACATTTCGAAGACTAAGGTGCACTAAAGATAGAGACAGAAACCAAGAAGCCATCACAGAAAGATGGAGGGGGAGCTTGTCGCGTGGCATGGGGCAACGATAACCAACTTGGGATGGTATCTTTCTAGCCAAAACACAGAAAAAAAACATGACGAACCTCGGAAAAGAGAAGGAAAAAGTTGTCTTAAGATTCCATTCAATTGATTCAAAGCCCAGTTTCCGTCAAAGTCAGAAGAAAATTGAGGAGTCCACTTGCCAATTCCTAGCCACAAAAATTTCTGTGGCCAGAAAATTCTATCTTTTCTTCCCACTCCAATCTTTGTCGTTTTAAACGTCTGTCGTGGGGAGTTAGTATCAGTCCCTAGGCATTTCACAGCTATCGTCGTAATCTATCCCTTTCCAAAGGGAATAACAACAAAAAAAAAATTCATAAATTTTGATCAAATATATAATTTGATCTTCGAACTTTTAATTTATTTCATGTGATCTTAAATTTTAGCTTAATGTGCAATATCATCCCTGAACTTTTAATTTGTTCAGTATGGTTCTTAGATTATTTATATATGTTCAAGTTAGTCAATGAACTATACATTATTATTTAGTGTTATCATTCTATTAATTTAAGTTGAGGGACAATATATTGTCCAGAAATTAAATTGAATATATATCAAAAGTTTAGGGACCACATTGAATAAATTGAAAGTTGAGAGACGATAATACACGTTGGGCTAAAGTTCAGGTACAACATTGAACAAATTAAAAGTTCAGGACTACATTGCACATTGAATAAAATTTGGGGACAATTTGTTTCATTTTCCCTTTTCATAGCCATTACACTCTCTCCACATGCTTCCACATGACAAATCATCTTAGCTCATTATGAAGTAGGAAAAACAACACAAGCGGTCCTTGAACTTTGGCCAATAAATAATTTGGTCCCTGAACTTTTAATTTGTTCAATATAGTCCCTAAACTTGAACCGAATGTGCAATGTAGTCCTTAAACTTTTAATTTATTCAATGTCATCTCTGATCATTTGATACATATTCAATTTAGTTTTTGAAGTATAAGAAAATATTCAATGTACTTCTTCCATAATTCAAGTTATGGGACTATATTAAACATTTTCATATAGTTTAGGAATTACATTAAATATGTACCAAAAGTTTAGGGATCATATTAAATAAATTAAAAGTTCACGAATCATATAAAACATTAGGCTAAAGTTCAAAACCGTATTAACAAATTAAAAGTTCATAAACCAAATTGCACATTGTACTAAAGTTTAGAGACTTTTTGTGTCATCATCCCTATGAAATAGGATGAGTTCTTTTAGTCTTCTTGAAAAGTTAATTAATCCAATATGAGTTTCATTGTCTTAACTTTGAAAATAAATGATTTCGCACTCGATTTTATAAGATAAAGACACAAGGTAATAATTTGGAGCAGCGCAACAAATAAGAAGAATCTTCCAAGTCACGGTCGATTGCTTTAACTCTAATACAAACGTGATCTCGAATGATAAGGTTCTGATCACTCGGTGATTTTCAGATGATTGTGCACTTCCTTCTTCAGGGAATATATGGCTGCTAATAATCAAGAACAAGTTGGAAGAATATATATGCGTTTCCTTTTTCACAAAATCTCTTGTACTGATAAAATCTTGTCTATCTTAAGATTGGAGAATCACAGCCTATCTCCCTCGAGATTTTGTGACCTTCAACCTTAAGATCTTCGATTCAAGATTGCAACCTTTCTCGCACTTACATGCCCGGAGAGAGAGAGAGAGAGAGAGAGAGAGAGAGAGAGAGAGAGAGAGAGAGAGAGAGAGAGAGAGAGAGAGAGAGAGAGAGAGAGAGAGAGAGAGAGAGAGAGCAGGCGGCGATGGAGAGAAAGAGAGTGACTGAGAGAGAGTGGACGACGATGACTCTTTTTCATACACAAAGGCAAAGATGTAGAAGGCGTGATATTGATGATGGCCCCCTTTTTTAGAGACGCCGGCATCACATTGTGCACAGTTACAGCTAAGTTAATAGCCCGCTTCGGGAAAAACATGTGAAATTTAGTGGAAAAAATTTACAACGAGCAATTTTATAAAAGTTCGATGGTACAATTGCATTTGAAATTGTCATTTTCGGGATGATGTTTTGAAAATTGAGTCAGAGTTTAGGGATTATTATAATTATGTCTACAACTCATTGATGCGAAAATAGGATTTTTGCACCCTTGTCTAAAAAAGATGCTCCAAGAATTATGAGTACATGCCTCTTAAAGCTGAAATAGTTTTCCAAATGTGTTCTGAGTAGGAGGCGACACAAGTCAGAATCAGCTTTGGGGAGACATATTCTTTGATACATATAATTTCAGCTAAGTAACATATTCTTTCATATTATAGAGGGTGGTTAGTGATTCTAAGCAATGTTGATGACCAAATAGTCTTTGAGATGCTCCAATCAGTGGCTCAAGTTAGTCTTTCAACCCCCACCTTCTTGCGTCACGATGCCCTTTCGGTCGTTCGGGAATAATTGATCTCCATCTGAAACAGAACGCATTGTCTCGTTAGATATTCCCTTTGTCCAAAATCTTCAAAATCTGCGGAATAAACTCTTTTTACCCAAAAAAGTAAACTGCATACATGACCCAGGAGAAAAAAAATTCAATAATTATATTAATCATATTATTAGTAACAATATCTGAAATAGTTTGTCAACATTTGGAATTACATGAACAATTTTATTCTTTGATCAAGTAAAGCAAGGCTTTACCAAATCACATTATTGGCATTCCGTCTAAAACTAATTTCTGGACGTTAATACATGAATACTCTTTTTTAGAGTAGTTCATAGCAAAACCCTAAGCACCCAGCCTCTGCTCGGCAAACTACGAAAGACCTTTTTATGCAGATTAAAAGAGATGGAAGAACAGGTGCATACAAAACTCAAACGTCTACACTGCGATCCTCATTTCTTCTTCCCCTCTTCTTCTTGCTCAAGAAGCTCCTCCAATATCTTGTCATCTAAGTACTCGAACTCGAAAACCTCCTTCCCTTTCCCACTCTCTTTCGTGTTACTACCCGAAGACGATGACCCCGAAGAGCGAGCCATTGAAGTCGCAATCCCAGGCGGGTATGGAGGAGACCCCATGACTTTCGGATAATACTCGTGAGGGAAATTCAGGATCGCCATGTGGCCTCTCAGGTTGAAAGCCGCCCTATCGTAAGCCCGGGCCGCTTCCTCCGCAGTGTCGAAAGTCCCGAGCCATGACCGCGCTCCGTTCCTATTTGGGTCTCGAATCTCGGCCGCATACTTCCCCCACGGCCTCCTCCTCACTCCTCGGTACCGCACCTCGTCTTGCTCCTTCTCTTGCTGCCTTTTCCCTTTGTTGTGGTCGTCTTCCATTGCGCGAAAGAAGGTCTACGGACTCTGGAGAGTAAATAGAAACGGAGGGTTTGGAGGGAGATGATTACGTTTCATTCGTAGGTGAATATATATAGGTTTCAGAAGTTGTGTGTGCTAAGCATACATCTCATACGTGAGTCTCGACGGGTTTAATATTAAATTTAGTCCCGACCAACTTGCGTTTGACTAAGTTGGGCTTTCGGTAATAATCAAATGAATATGAAGGGGAGATATGGGGACCCTGATCCTTCTTGCCCTTCTCGGCAGGTTCTTTTCAATGGCAAATTGAAAATTCGATTGTTCGACCATTACTATGAAGAATAATCATTCAAAGCGAAATTCTTGTGTTAACCCCATTTGCAGTTTACTGGGACGGAGGCATTTGGCAAGCTCTGGTTGGAATCCTTTTTACCTTTTTACTTTGTCTCTCGGGGATTAGAATCCTCGAATCATATAGATCGTGTCGTCCGAATTTACATCTTTGGGTCTTACTTTTTGACATGGGTCGTTGGGCGATAACATATTCTAATTGAATTATATGCAACGGGAACTCGGACGGAAGCTTCCTCCGTGTTTTTTTCCCCTCTCCGATTCTTGTAATCCATATCACCGTAAAGCAAGGCGAGGTCCCGCAAATATTATGAATCAGAATATTTTATCTGGTGGTCTCGAGATATTTCTGTATGGTCAAAAGGAAATACTGAAAAAAAACAGCAAGCTGGTCCGTCAGTGGTATCATGTCCAATCGCCAAAATCTTGAATGTATGTTACCTCTCGAGGTTTCGTGCCAGTCGGTTTCCTGTTTCGATTGGTCCAACAGGTCTCCTGAAAGTTACGTCCAGCGGGAAAGCGGTGTGAATGTGGAAGGATAGCACATGAATAACGTTATATTACGTTGAACGGACAATTGATTGGAACCCATAACAAAAAACGCAGTGGACTTCTTATTTTGTGTCGAAGTGAAATCCGTGCCATGCAAGCATGCACTTAGGAATTGAATAGAACAACCTTGAAAAATATGTTGGGAAGATTCTTTTACTTGGATGATACGGTGAACTAAAACACTCGGGGAAGGAACTTATGCTCCCCTTCTTTCACATGGGTTTTGTCGGTAAATGTGTTCGGGGAAACTTAATAATTAAGATTTTGAACTTGGATGGAGAGGGAATTGGGCCAAACAGCAGGCTTAGAGATCATGGGAAGATTTGTTAGATACAAGTTGGATTGTTTGAACGAGGAAAGAATTTACAAGTAATCATAAAATGGAAACTCTCACGTGCTAATAGAATGAATTCAATATCAAAATAAAAACTGTATACATGTCAGCGTTTGGATCTTGCTTGTGTGATGACTTGCACCGCCAATATGCCAAACAGAAGTCCTTCATATATGTCGTTAGTGGGATGAAGACACTAGGTGTATCATAATTTTTTTTTTGACTCACTTAAATGTCACTTCCGACAAAAAGTGATCACTTGAGTGCCATTGGCTATTTGGCAGCCGAAAAATCCGATGTGGCTTTACCGGAGTTGAAGTGGATAATATTTTAATATTTTTTTTCGAATTTTTGAATTTTTTATTATTTTATTCTATTTTTATTTTTCCTTTTTTTTTGCAAATTTTTTTTCAATGCCTATGTGGGTCATTGGCAACCCTCGTCGGCTGCAAAGGCCTTGCCCAGATTGGGCAAGGGCCGCCTTGCCCTCGGCTGCAAAGGCCCTGGGCAAGGCCATCGCGGCCTCACTAGCAACGGGCGAGGCTGCGAAGGCCATCGCCAAATATGGGTGGCCGCAAGCAAGGCGGCCTTGCCAAATCTAGCGAGAGCCTTCATGGCCTCGCTCGTAGCCGTGAAGGCCCTAGGTGAGGTCACGAAGGCTGTTGCCAAATTTGGGCAGCTGTGAGCGAGGCAACCTCGCCAGATCTGGCGAGAGCCTTCATCGCCTCACTCGCGAGGCCAAGGGCCTCCATGGCCACGAGCGAGGTGGTGAAGGCTATTGCCATAGCTAGGCCGCCTTGCTCGTGATAGCCCAGATCTGGCGATGGCCTTTGCGGCCTCTTCTGCCATCGGCGAGGCTATGATGGCCTTGCCCAGGGCCTTCGCGGTCGAGGGTAAGGTGGCCATCGCCCAATCTAGGCGAGGCCTTCACAGTCGGCGAGGGTCACTAGTGACCCTTGCTAGCATTAAAAAAAAGGGAAAAAAAGGAAAAGAAAAATAAAAAAAGAAAAAAATTGAAAAAAATATAATAAAAAATCCACGGTGGATGGAAAATTAATAAAAAAATCCACGTAGGATGGTTTGCTGGAAATGACACTCAAATGATCTATTTTCGCTGGAAGTGGCACTCAAATGATCTTTTTTTTTTTATGAAAGTAGCACTTAAGTAAGCAAAAAAAAGTTATGGCACTCAAATGAGCGCCGTACGAAAACTATGGCACTTATATTATCCTTATCCCGTCGTTAATTTATAACATAGTGGCTTAAATTTTTAGTGAGATTGTGTTGGGAGTGCACAACAGAAGCTCAATACCTTCACCTGAGGAGATTACCTAGAGGAAACTCAAGTCCGAGCACATTGACATATTTAGTTGAATCAACTTTCACTCAAAAGCTTAAGATAATGAGCATGGGCCAACTAGGATAAAAATTACCAAAAAAGTCATAAATCTATTGTAATTGTGCAAATTCAGTTATAAACCTTTTTTTTGTGCCAATTGAGTGCTCAACATTTTGTATTTGTGTCAATTCAATCCATCTAGCCAATTTTGGCTAGCCGGCACCGTTGTCGACCTCGCCCAGCCACTAGCAAGGCGTGTCATCGCTAAATCTGGTGACCTCGCCTAGCCACTAGTGAGGGTAGCCCTTGCCAGATCTGGCATGCCTCCTAGTGGATGGGCGAGGATGACCCTGCCCTCACCCAGTAACATGAGGTCAAACTTGCTAGTGGTCAGTAAGAATGACCTAGTTGGCACTCGCCTCGGTTCGGTGACCAGCCAAAAGAAGAAGGAAGGGAAAAAAAAGAGAAAAAGAGAAAGAAAAGAAAAGAAATTTTAAAAAATAATTAAAAAATTCGAAAAAAAATTTAAAATATGAAAAATTGCCAAATATCTAAGAGTTGGTCATGGCCTCAAGCTCAATCTAGATCAATGTCTGACCTCCCTCGAGCTTTATTAGCTCGTGTGGTTACGAGATATGGTAGAGCTTGCTCAACCGCCAAGAGGGCACTGGTGAGGGAACTAATTGTGGGAGTGGGTAGCATGACCGGTGCTAATATCGACATTTTTACAATTTTTTTTAGGGTTAATACTACAAAAAATCCTAAACTAGTACATTGATAACAAATTTGACCCAAACTAATCTTTTAACCACAAAAAATCTAAATTGGTACACTTGTGACAAATTTACTCTAAACTAATTTTTTGATTGCCATAAACCCCAAACTGGTACACTTGTGACAAATTTACCCTATGTTAGTTTTTGTTAAATTAGATTAATACCATGAAAATCACAAACTAGTACATGTGATATTCAACTCAGCAATTTGACGGAACTATTTAATGGAAATTAATGGAAGGTAAATTCATCACATGCATACCAGTTTGGCGTCTTTGGTAGTGAAAAAATTAATTTAGGGTAAATATATCACAGGTGTCCTAGTTTGAGATTTTTCATGGTATTAATCCTTTTTATAAGATTTCTAAATTTTTTTCTTTTTTTTTCTTTTTCTTTTCTCTTCTTTTACTGTGGGTCGGCAAGGGCTGGGGTGATAGCTGTGATGCCCTTATTGTCCATAGCAAGGGCTCGTGATCCCTCACTCAAATCTAGTGAGGGCCGCAACGCCCTCACCAAATTTGGCCAGGTGTGCTTGCCTAGCCCTTGCCTGTGGTCGTTAACCTTTGCTAGCCACTACCCAAGCCATGGACCAACGGAGGCAAATAAGAAACAAAAAAAAGGAAAAAGGAAAGGAAAGAAAAGGAAAGGGAAAAAAAAATTTCTCCATGTTAGTACTAGCTGTGCCACATAGAATTGTTGGCATTCACGTCATCGATTTCCAGTCAAAATTAGTTAGAATGACTATATTGGCAAATTTTTAAAAGTTTAGGATTAAACTGGCTAAATTAGAAGGTTTAGGATATTTTGGCTATTTTCCTAATGAAATGTTGAAAAAGGAATTAAAAAGCACATTAAAATCACTCAAATATTGCCTGCGTTTTCCAGCCCTGATAATATCCATTGGTCATCCAGTGTTTGTCTCACAATCTCCCAAAAGAAAATCATTAATACCCTTCTTTTGATGTTAACACATGCAATGCACAAAAAGATAAGGAATAGTGGGTTTAAAAATTTTGTATATCCCGGGTCAACTTCTACGATATAACTGGGGATTGCAAGTAGGGGTGTGCATTGGTCTTGGTCTAACTCGGGAATCGGACCGAATTGGCCAATTCTCGATAGTTCCCATGGGAACCTATCTAGTTTCCAGTTCCACAAATTTTGAAAGCGGCAATAACCGATTAGGTTCCCAATTCCTTGTGTGAAACTGAACCGACGAAGTCGGACCAGCATGCTTTGTTTTCCTTTTCTTTATTTTTATTTTTTTCCTCTTCTAGACTTTAGTAAAGCAGCTTTACTAGTTTTAATGGTAAAACCCTAAATTGAACATAACTCTCTTACCTCTCTCTCCTCTCTCTCCTCTCAGACTCTCTCACAGACCCTTCGTTGCTCCGTCACTATCACGACAAGTCCAGGGAGAGCTGGACCGAGCAGAAGCACGACAAGTTCTCAAAGTGCTTGCCTGTAAGTAACCTAAGCGGGTACTGACGCGATTGATCAGAGTTCTTAGTTGAGATATTTGTGTTAAGTTAATTTTTGGTGATTTTGAGAATGATCTCATCTTGTGTGGTGGACCGACGGATAAGAGCTTGCCATTGGTTCTTTGTAATGCTGATTACTCGAATTGATATTTCTTTAGTGAACATTGTAATCTAGTGTGATTTAGTTGTCAAACGATTATCAGTTTCTGCGATTTGGTTGTCTGCTTTGTATCAGAAGGAAATTCTTGAAGTTTCTTGTCTGCTTTGTATCTATATACGCATGGATGTCAATTCATTGTGCACTGGGGAAGATATAGAAGAAACCAAAAAAAAAAGAGCAATATTGGTTCCCAGTTCAACAAATTGGGCATTGACCCGTACGTTCCAGTTTCAGCTTTCAGGACGAGAATCGACTTACTTTGGAACTGTTTACCCTTAATTCCTTAATTGCAAGTAAGTGGTGATCCCGCCCTCAGCTACGATCCCATCCTCAACTTTTGACTTGTCTGCCTAGACCGCTCAACGCTACTTCTCCTGTTGCGACGATGCCTAAGGTGTCGCTCAAATCCCCATATCTATGTATATCCTACATTTGCTTCAATCTTGTCAAAAACTTGAGGCATTTGAGAGAGAGAGAGAGAGAGAGAGAGAGAGAGAGAGAGAGAGAGAGAGAGCATATACAAAGATGCGCATGTTGCTTCAGAACTGCTATTGTTAGGTCTTCCTTTTCACTTAAGATAAGGTATTTTTTCCCGAAGAAATTACGAACTGGAAGGGCATATTTTTTGGTGAGCATGTGAAAACAAGAATTAAAAAGCACATAATAATAGACTTAGTTAATCCATCTACAACTCTATTACATGATCTAGGAACTTTAATCAACATACACTTAGCTAAAGTCTTAATATCTAATGGAAGAAAGTTAGCCCAATAAAAAGAGTGAGAATGACATTGCATATGGGAAGGCGGAAGAAACGATGAGGGTGTTTTAGTCATTAAGCATGGTTTTGATAGTTAAAGCCATGACAAAAAGCAATTACGGGTTACAAAAGAGGCTTGGGAAATTATCAATTCAGTCCTAAATTTATTATACATATGTCAATCAATCCTAAACTTTTTAATTTTGCCAAAGTAGTCTTAAACCTTTGCATAAATTTCAATGTATTACTTATAACCGATTGCCGCTAAAAATTGCTAACAGTGGCGCAAGCAAACTTGTCCACATCGGCGTGGCATGTGTGACGGCCTAGCAATGGCTGGATATCACGTTAGCAATTTCCAATGACAATTAGTCGGAAATTTTGCGCAAATGTCTAGAATTACATTAGCAAAAGGGGAAGTTTTAGAATTAGAATTAGTATCCATACGGTTTGTTTAGAGTTGATTGGGTAATTATCTCAATAAGGCTCTCCATTATTGTGTTTTGTTAAAGAAGCAGCCCAATAATTGACCATTCCAGTTTCTTTCTTGGCAACTCACGCTTGAAGTCGTCAAAGTCTCAAAACAACAACTCTTTCTTTATTTTATTGTGGAAGCTAAAGAAATGAGTTACAAGCAATGAACTTGGCCACGAGAAAGCATATCGAATACTTTGTGCTAGAGAACCATGTAGGTGCCAATTCACGTCGGTGCCCGGAGCAGACATGTGAAGAAGCGGACTAGGGTTTGGCTTGGTGTCTTGACTAACCTAATGATTTAGGTGTTTGAAATATGTTCAACTTTAATTTCACCTGGTGCAATTCTCTAAGTTTTGAGCTATTTGCTTGAGTTTAACTTGTGCTTCCAATGCTATCGAGCGTGGCAGCCCAGTGATAAAGATGTCACTCTGTCTTTCATGAAGTCACAAAATCCGGTCATGTCGTGAGCTAACTTTCGGCTAACTTGTGTCTTGGACATTTACTACCTCTTTTGGAGAGATTACCTAACTTTTGGTATGCTGTAAAGCTGAGATGATGAGCAAGTACACCTTCAGGTGAATTGACTAACTGTTACCCAATCCAAACGTTCGGTGATGTGTGAGAGACCCTTATAATAACTCCTTAAAGGTGTAGCTATGCTGGTTATACCACCCCACCCTTTTTCCAAAAAACCAAAGAAAACACTTACGTTTCTACAATGTGGGTTGTGCATTTAATGAATACAAGATCAGCTTTGTCCTCGTCAATGGAAAAGAAACTTATACTAAACAAAAAGTCATGCAAAGTATTAAAAGGTATTGTTAACAAGTATCTTTGAAGTACTTATTACATCAAACTTACCTATTAAAAAATTAATTTTCAAAGCATTAACTACCACATGTTGCGGGAAAAAAAATAATGTACAGAATACCTTAAAATTTTCTTGTTTGACAGGGGACAATTACAAGGCGAGTCCTTAAACTTGTCAATTCTCGCGCAATTACGTCCGGAAAAACTTGCAACTTCATTGCACTTTCAGTCCCTCGTTCCGTTAATGGAAAATCCAAACGAAAGTTTGAAAGCTCAATTGTACAAAGTTGCGAGTTTTAGAACTTGTCCCGCGATTGTCAATTCTCGTGCAATTATGTCTAGAAAAACTTGCAACTTCGTTGCACTTTCAGTCCCTCGTTCCGTCAACCAAAAAATCTAAACGAAAGTTTGAAAGCTCAATCGTACGAAGTTGAAGAGTTTTAGAACTTGTCCCGCGATTGTCAATTCTCGTGCAATTATGTCCGGAAAAACTTGCAACTTCGTCGCACTTTCAGTCCCTCGTTCCGTCGATGGAAAAATCCGAACGATAGTTTGAAAGCTCAATCGTACGAAGTTGACGAGTTTTAGAACTTGCCCCGCGATTGTTTTGGCTCGACTGGTTATGAGCCTCCAGGGGTTAACAAAATCAAGTGCAAGAGTGCTGCCCAATTGTGGCATTTTATGCCGAAAGGCAGGTGGAACATTCTAGATGGGGCTAGAACCACGTGGGGATCTAAAATTCCAACGGATGATTTCTGTGGGTGACAAAGGAAAATTCTTACAAAAAAAAAATAGATGATGGCTTCAGACCCCGAGTCAAAGCTTGACTTTGGGCTCGCCCCTCCGTTTGACTTTCTGGCGCTCGCCGAAAGTGACGTTGGCACGTCCGTCACCTCACCTGAAGGGTCAAGAGTCCAGATTCCAATGATGACGATCGGATCCGAGATACACGCGGATTCAATTCCTTTTTATCGATCCGGCAGTAGTTCAAGATTTGATATTTTCTTATAATTGGGTTAGGGCGGTCCGACGAGTGAATCGGATCGAAAATAATCTTGGTCAAATCACTCCATTTAGCCTGTCAAAAAAAATATATTTAATATGTTTTGATCCATTTATATGTAATATAATTCAATAACTCATACCTAATACATGTCCGACTTGATCCATATTACTGCATAAATATTTTTAAAAACAAAAACTTGGTGTAGTATGCTTGTATTGCGTAAAAGATAAAAAAAATTTAGTAGTTTCATAAGGTTTCAAATAAAATTTTCGATTCGTTTGCAACATTTTTCTTTATTGCAAATTTTTCAGGTTTCCCAGCAAAGTGTCCAACGTCTTTTAAAATCAATTATTCAATAGATATCAACACGTATAATCATATACTGATTTTCATGACTTTCTAAAGCTTAAAAGATCATAAATTTTCTATCGTTTTTCAATTTTGAAAAAAAAAACGATTTTAAGTAGAAGATCAAACTAGAAAATATGTTGCCCTACCTGGAAACCCAAAACCTGAACCTAAAGACAAGTAAAGAGGAACCGCAGGTGGGTTGAACTTTAGACCCATTAAAAACCCACATTTTATTAGACTTAATTACTCAAATCATATCATTTAACAAAATTTAGTTAACCCATATATGACCTAACCCATCATATACGGGTTAATAAATTGGTCTTCAACCCATTTTGACATCTCTATATTGGGTCAATATCAGAAAATATTTTGGATTGATCATGCATGTACTTTAAATTAGTTTTTGTATTGTATAAAATCTCAAATTGGTATACTTGTGTCACATTAACCTCAAACTAATTTTGAGTCGTAAAAAATTTCAAATTCATATGGTCATGCCATAACTACCCTAATTTTACCCTAAGATTTTGATAGATTTGTTACGAATATAATAGTTTGGGATTTTGTGACGCGAAAATTTGTTGGGGTAAATGTGGCGCAAAAATTAATTTGGGATAAATGTAACACATATGCATTAGTTTAAGATTTTCGGTGATATTGGCTTGTTTTTTAGGAGCTGAAAAGATGGGATGTGCGACCAGCATCGCAACCTTAATTTACGTGAGTTCCACCTCGTCGTGGAATATAAGATTTTAGTCATTATAATATAATCTCCTAGAAAGATTTTACAAAAAGGAAAAAATATTTAATTTATAATAAAAGTCTCATACTTGCTAGCCCTAAAATATTCAATTCGAGTATTAATACTTAATCTGCTGGGAAGTTGTTACATAGGTAAATTAAATGGATAATTATATTACTTAAAAAGTTTTAGTAAGATCGTTTTTTGTTTCTAAAACAGTTTTAGTAATGATTAGCTTGTTAACACACTCAATACAACAATATTATATTACTCAAAAAGTTTTAGTAAGATTTTTTTTCTTTTTGCTAAAACAATTTTAGTAAGGTCTTTTAATTGGGATGAGTTTCGCCCGTACAAACTTAACGAAGAAGAAATTGATGACGCCCATGTTCTCTACCTACTACTACACAAAAGATGGAGGCAAATATGCATCGATGTCTCCATGTAGAATTGACCCCATTATTCTTTTTTATTTTCTAAATTGTTTAAGTTGACCCCAATAGAATTTTAGATTTTTATTAAGGAGAAGAGAAGGGGGGGCTGCTGAGATGGAGGAGATGAGGGTGATTCAGGTTCCTCGAACCGAGAATCTTCCTGTTGAAATTAGTTACTTAATTTTGTTAACTTGAAACCGTAGTCTGAAACATAAAACCAATCGTATCAATTGGCTCTAAGGTCTATTAAGGAACTGGCCAATTTTTTTTTTTAATTTCATTTTTAGTTAAGCAAAATGAAAGTGAACGCCACAATAAAAATCATCATTTATCAATAGCAACAATCCACAAAAGATGAACACGTAAAATAAAATAAATAACAAAAAGTTCAAAATGTGTAATCTCTATTCATCGGTTCCCAGTTCCCGGTCTGGTTCTTTGCTTCCCAGTTCGGTTCTTACCGAGGAACCGGGAATCGAACTGCACAGTACTAGTTCTGCCATTTTTGGAACCGGTAACCGCAGAAATCTGGATCCGGACCAGTTCCTATGGCCAGTTCAATTCGATTTCCGGTTTTAGCCTGGACCCATTCTCAACCCTAGTGGGGCATGGCAGCTTTTATTCCGAGCGTAATCTTTGACGCAATCAATGTGACCCCATTTTAACCTTGAAAGACCAAATTAAATCAACGAAGAGGGCCAAAGATGGAAAACCCTATATTTTCTTTTTAAGTTTAAAGGAGGCTGAGCAAATAAACACGTGACTCTTAAGAACCAACCTCGAACTTTGCCTCCTATCACAATCCCCACTATCTAAATACAAAGCCTACCCTCAGAATCATTTAGTTTCAAAACCATCCGCTTACTCATGAGGTGTTCTCTTTGTCAATGTGGTGATTTGCCTTATGTTAGAATGGAAAATCAAGTTGTGTCCATCCACGTATAAGTCAGGAAGTGATTATCGAACGTGTTCGTCGACCTTCTGGGATAGACTTGCATATGCTATTAATAGGCACCTCAAAAAGCTCACATCTGAACGAGCGGACGACATATGCTTAAGAGCTATCACAATTACCTTCCTTAATACCACTGAGGTGGTTGGCCTGATAAGACTTACTATCATGCGGTTTATAGCCCTTTTGGTCACAAGTTCGAATCTCCCGGTTAATCTTAAATTGAGGAATCCCGGTTAGTCTATGGTCTAGATTAGACTTGTATATCAAGCATATGACAACTCCGGTTTTATCTCAACTCGATGTGGTGGCGCAGCAGTAACAGGCTCGCAAAAACTGAGCAAGAACTGCTACTCGAACCGGACATTCTGGCCGTGGTTATGGCGCTACAGCGGTAGCGCTCAGGAAGCGTCTATGCTAGTGGCCCCTTCCGGCCCTTCCCGCCCATCTTGCTAATAATCAGAAAAAACACCTTCCTCAATGATAAATCAGTTGCAATTATTGCAATAATCAATTTTGCTCTTGGGCCTTCTAATTTAATAGTTTCAGTTCCTTCCTATTTGTACCTACAGGTGGCTCTGAAGAGGGCTTGCTGAGTAACTTACGTGAGGGCCATTCTTCTTCTTTTCATCCGAACGGGTCAAGAGGAAATCGTAGCGCACATATCATAACGGAATCAGTCTTTGATCATGCACACGCGTAGCCAACGGAGAAATTCCCTCTAGGAAGCGGTTCTCTTTTTGGGGATTTGCTGTGTCTGACGTCTCCAGAGGCTCTTTGCCGCCTCTGTTTATTCGTTTCTAACGCCGTGCTTCGGAGAGCTCGGCTCTGCTCTCTTTCTCTCCTGTTCGAGATTCCTTTGCCGGTGCCGATCTTCATCGCTGGTGCACTGAGGCTGAGAGTTGTAGAGTTTTCGCCGGTCAGAGTCGATCGTCAATCTCAAGAGGGCGCGGAACTCAGGGAAATTATTGTTGTTTAGATTCACTGCTGAGAGAGAGAGAGAGAAAGAGAGCACGAGAGAGGAATGCTTGGACTCAAAATTTTCTTTCGTCGAACCAAGTGCGACAGGCTATGAGAACACCCGCCATTTACAATCGCTAGCATTTGCAGACAATCGCGTTCCACCGCTAGTCGCCAGAGTTACGCATTCAGAGAAAGAGAGGTTCATACACATCCGTCATAGAAGCGAGAGCCAAAAATCTTTTGGATCGAAAATTCCCTTCGTCTTTGAGCTTTCTCCATCGATGCCTCGGACAGATGTTTTTGAAATTCTGGTTCTCTGTTTGAGGCACCGATCATCGTCGTCTTCAGTTTCTAAATGCTGTTTTCACTATGTTTCACAGGTTCACCGTTTCTAAACGCTGTCCGAGGCAACAATCGTCGTCGTCTTCAGTTTCTAAGCCTCAATTGCAATGCTCTGTTTTGGCTCTGTTTCGCAGCCATAAAGCCTTGAAGTAATTGGACTTTGCTCGATCCTACTTCTGCAGTGTCAAACGCCGGCGACTAAGTTTGGAAATTCTGGTTCTCTGTTCAATCGGGTGTTCCTGGTCATTGCATTCACCAGGTACGAGTATTCTTAATCCAATATGGCTAATTGAGTTTGATAAATGTGGTTGAGGCTCATGCGGAATTCATCTCAGGTTAAAAGCTTTATCAATGTTTCAAATGTGTATTGATACTGTAGTAATGACCTGATACCTATTCTTTTCCTTATATGCGAGTGGAAGTTCATTGATCGAAGTGCATGCCAACTAATTGAGGAAATGTCCGAGTGATATAATGCATGTTCTCCAAAGGAAATAAGTTCAATAGCCATTTCGTTCCATGTTTTACTTCTCACAATATGATTGCTACATTGTCATGTATGTATATATCATTTTTCCATGATTAAGCCGAGAGCCATATCTTGTTAACCCAACTATAACCCGACTCGTCAAAACCATATCACTTCTGGTCATGCATGAATCGATTCACGTTATATTTTGATTTAACAATTGATATGGAAACCGTATTTCGTAGCTCTCAAATTACCATAAACAAGACCAACCGATCGAGTCATTGTTCATGTGGTTGATTTTGTTTTCATATTAGATATGTTGATTACGTATTTAAAGAAAAGCAGCTTGCTCAAAAACCAAGCCTCAGAATTTGGAGCACATCCATCATGTCGTTTGGCCATTGGATACGAGGGAAAGCGAGGAAAATCTTGAATATCTAAAAGAGCCGGACCAACCACTCATAGTAAATAAAAGTAACACCAGTGATGAGATTCAAGAAGCTCTCGAAGAATTGATGGATGTATGTTTGCTTTTCTCATCCTCTTTTATAGCCATGTTTTTAAATTTAACACTAGTTTATCTTGCGGCTATATACCCACTGATTGAGTGTTAATTGACTTACTTTACAGGTATTAAAAGACACATGTATTGATCTCGAGGTTGACGGCAACATCCAACCGAAGTAGACCAAGGACTCTGATCCTCCAGCTAAGTTTCTCTCGAACAAGTACACCTTAAAAATGCGCCATTGTGGACTCCATGACCTCTATTTTACTTGGTTTTGGTAAGCGCCCCCCATCCCCCTCTCTCTCATGTTGTGAAGTATGGAAGACTTGCCCCATGTTCGTCCATGAAGTTTGGAAATATATCTCTACGAATCAATTTTCCTTACATTAAATTAATTTCTTGCAACTTAATTCAAGTGCAAAATAATTAATAATTAAGCTATATCTTAGTCATTGCACTTTCTTTTTTTCTGGCTTTATAACCAATAAAAATAATAGATTTATTGCCAAAGGTCATTTTTTTATGCATTAAAAATGAAAAAAAGAAAAAAACTACTTAATTTCGAAAACATCATCTACTTTTTTTTAGCCAAGCAAGTTAATTTCAGATAAAGTCCATTGCACTTATTATTTCTCATCATTCTTATGTTATAATCATATATAATTGGAAAATAAATTCAAAGAAAGAAGGAGGAAGATAGGGTAGAAAATATTTTCTTTTATTTTTTATTTTTTCAATTTCTTGTATATGGTTACTATTTACAAGATAACATTTTGATGATATATAAGATTTCTTTTTAATTTTGGTAAAAATAGCAGTGATGAGCGAGGCGATGCCATAGGTAAAGGAGCTAAAGATAATCAACAAGCAGTTTAATATCTCTCACTGCTGCTTCACCTCCTTCCCTAGGGTAGCAAGTCTTTTTCTTTCTTTTTTTTTTCCATAAATTTTGTAGCATCTTTTTCATTTTTCTATTTGTCATTAATTTTTATATTATTTGTGTTGAACATGCATTATTCTTATTTCAGGAAAAATTAAAATTAGAAAGGTTATTGTTGCCTATACATCGTTTCGATGGTTTAGGTGTTTATCAACGTCGGCACTTTTGTTGGCTACATCTTCATCTATGCCTTCTCCAAGCTCCACTTCAACCTCGGTGGCATGTCATGCTTAGCAAGGGAGCAATCTCCTTGGTCTTGCTCATCATCGGGGTTCTCGTCATGCTAGAATCCCCAATGGCTCATTATGTAGGGCTGTCTGGGCGACGTAAAGCACTTCCTCACCAGGATCTTCGACTCTAAGGAGGAGGTCATGCTCCGACTTGCCTCCGCAGCCTGCCCTGCAACTAGACGGGCTATGCAGATTCGTTACTTATTTTAACATGCCAATTCCCCTACGTCCCATCCCCATGTTGAGATAGTATCTTTGTCTAGCCCCGTTCTCAGCTCTACCTTCTATGTTCTTAATGTCCCAAGGTCCAAATAAAACCTTTTAAGGACATGCTTTGGTCCAAGTTATGTGTATATTTACATCTCAAACATTTTACTTGCCTACTTCGAGAAGGTTTGCATAAAGAGTCTCAACTTGGTCATCATATGCATATGCTCCAAAACGAAGAGGCTGCCTTTAGAGGCGTTTGCCCATTTCATTATGATTAAATCAAACAATCGAGACGAGAGCCAGGACTCAGAAATGCGCCCATAATGTAAACAAGAAAATAAGACACAGAGGAAACTTGTAATATGGCTCATGTAAAACGAGAAATTTGCAGTCCACTTAGAATCTAAACTGGCAGGAAAGGGTACACCTTGCCAAGAATCCACTTTGCCTCTCAGGTATTCCTCCTAGATAGTAACATGCGTAAGCGAAGTTGAATTGAGCAATGTAGGATCCAAGATAACGATCAAGTAAAAACTTTTCGTAATGTGGCAAATTTTTCATGTGTCGCTTCCGTAGCCGAGCAATTTCATCGTTAGCAAGCCTTAAACCCTACATATACAAATATTGATGGATCATATCCAGCTAAGATAAAAATGTTAAAAGCTACCCTTAAACGACAAACCAAAAGTCAAACCTTTCCTTGTGTAGAAAGAAGAATGTAACGGTCACCCTTGAGCTATTGCAAATAAATGAACATCTTGATCCACAGTTCAAGATTATTTTACAATTCTAATCGATTTATACGTTTCCACTAGAAGCAAACACAGTTCTAGGTAGAGTCAAGAACAGGAGAATCGGACCAATTCTCTTGTTCTCGATTCTAGAGAGTGAGGTTCTGGTTCCCGGTTCCCGGTCTCACTTTTTTAGGAATTGCCGGTTCCTAGTTTGGTTCCTGATTCCTATATAGACCGAACCGGAGCCATCACAGGGTGATGGAAAGAATCACCACTGGCTGGCATTGACATTAGCTAAAATGGAAACTAAGTAATTGCTAAATGCTAATTCAAAGCAGGCCTCATCCAGAAGAGGACATGGCAATCAGTAAAACATAAACTTCGACAAAAAAAAATCAGTAAAATGTACACAAACTTCTTTCCTTGCGTGAAGGAAGTTCACGGCGCAAACGCGAAGCTATTATAAAAGGGAGGAAAGATTCGACCAAAAAAAAAAGAAAAGAAAGAACCATTACAAGCAAAACACTGCTCAAGATTACTAGTTATTAAACGGTTAAAAATAAAAGATAGAAAATAGAGAAAACTAAAATAATAAAAGAACCATAAAAGAATTAAAAATCTGGATATAATAAAGGTTGGGTCGGATCCCGTTAACAGAGCTGGGCCGGGTTAAGAGACAAAGGCTGGGCTTAGAATTCATGGGCTGAGCGAAATTGATATTAAATTTGGACCTATTCGGGCCGGGCCTAGAGGCCGGTCTGAACTCAAACCCAACCCGGACCATTTAGGGTCCTGGTCATACTAACAAGGGTTGGGTCTCCCTGATCCTGTCCAAAGTCCATTTTTCCAGAATTAATTAATTTTTTTTATAGAATATAAAACTAATACACAAAAAAATATTTTAAAAAATCCGAAAAATTAAAAAATTTTGAGAAAAGCTAAAAAATTAGTATTCACCTAGTTAGAGCTTTTAATAAACAATTTAGGTTTAGACAGAATTCGATTCAAATTTCAATAAGCCTTTTGGGCTTTATAATAAGATTTTTGAATGCTTTTTCTTTTAGAGACAATGCTCAATTGTTGTTTGTGTAATTTCATTTTGATTTTAATTGATTGTGTATTTTCAATACATTGATTGTTCTTCTCCTTTTTAGAAAGTTTATGTTAAATCATTAGGACCATAATGAACACAAACATTGCATGGAGACTTAGTGGATGAAATCCTTGGGACTCATAATTGGTTAAAACGCTGCTTGGTCTCTTTAGTGAACAAATAATCAAGTTTAAATACCAAAAGGACATTAGTTAAATTAATTTATGTAATCAAGTCCTCATTCCTAAAAATCTCCAATTGCGCATGCATCGAGATAACATTCCCGAGTCTTAATTATGATTTTCAATGGATTCTCAATAATGGCTAGTGGCGACTCTTAATGCATATACAGACTAGAAAAACCAATGTCATGCGAGGTATGGGCTTGGGACAGCCCACGCTCGGAATTGATGGACCGTTTTGTATTACCTGTTAGACTATGTGTTCGAAATTTGGACCGTCTTTCGAGTAAGTAACTCTAAACCTATTTGCCGAGGGACAGCCCCTCGAAGGGTAGGTCACGACATTGCCGATGACATTGGAGGAGCTCATGAAGCACTTTTCTTCATCCATAGGAACCGCCTCGAGTGACCATCGTTGCTGTCTCAGCTCCTCCTTTCGATCAATTCTTGTCCTCCTCCTCCTCCTCTAGGGTTCTCTTCGTCGACCTCTAAAGATGGGTCTCAATTGATTGATATACGCAACTCTTCTCCCATGGAGGATTAGGACGGGTTTCTCTTGAGCAGCCTCGGTGTCATCTCTGCCAATTCCGAAGACATTGAGGGCAATGTTCTAGCCGAGGCCATCGAGGAACGCTACTTGTCTTCGCCTCCGAACCCACCAACCCCATCCCCTTGTTCAATTCCGTTGAATCTCTTTTGCAATGGATTGGGTTGCATTTCCGTTCTTGTGACACTAAGGGACGGTAGTGTTAGTTCGGATCGTGATGAGGAGAATGCACGATCTTCAGTTCCGAGTTCATCATTTGGCACTTCTTCTGGTTGCTAGGATTTCAAGTTGCCGACTCTATGAGCCGACTAGCGTTAGCCAGTGCGAAAGCTCGATACTTGTTATGTTTTCGATTACATAGCAAGAGTGCACATGAAGTGTTTGACGAAAAGGCAAACACAAATAATAAAACACAGCTTCAGAATTGTTTGCAGTTTTTGCTTTATTAACTAATTTTGTTGTTGTGTTAATTTACTTTTTTAATTTGATGTGAAATTTTTATCCAATTAACCCATACACATGTGGGTTAAATGGGTGGGTAAGGATATTCCTAGATTGAGTTGAAAATTAATGTATTTTGGTAATGTTGGTCAGGTCGAGTATGGATCATGAAATTTATATTGTATGAAAATAATCAAAACAGGTTAAATTAGTCAATATGAATCGGATCATTTTTTATCTGATCCAAACTTGATTCAATCCATTCATTTGACGCCCCTAACACAAC